>PTEX01000248.1:662927-780825 GCA_003342815.1 Eudromia elegans
CCGCCCGCGGCAGGTGCGCCCGGCGGAGCGCGGCCGGGCTCGCGCCGGGGAGGAAGGCTGCGCGGTGCGTGGAGCACGCGTGGAACGCGCCCGTGTACGGCGCGGGCAGCCAGCCCGCCGTGGCCTCACCAGTGACACGAGCGCCCAGTGCTCAGCGCGCACCGGCTGCAGGGAGCAGGAGCCCTCGCGGGGCGCGTCGCACGCGCGACGTCCAACGAGGGTGTCAGCCAGCACGGGCAGCGTGCCTTTGCTTTCAGGGTACGTCTTATTGGCAAAGTCACGGCCATGCCCAGCCGCGACGCTGATTTATGCCTCCCTGAAAGAGAAGGATTGAAGATTAGGTAAAAAGACGTAATTGAAAATATTGTCAATCATGTTGTCCTATTTAAATCAATTTTCTTTTAAATTTAAGCAAAGTTGTTGTGTAGATACATTTCTTCCACTCAGAATATGCCTCCTTCTTGCCAAGTTCTGCATTATGTCATTTCTAAATAAAACACAAGGAATATCATGGGAGTCCCAAGGAATAACAAAGTGGTATGATGCAGCATAAGAACATGAAAAGAGCATAAAATTACTATGCAAGTGAAAAGACACAGTACTTGTCTACAACCAATGCAATAGTGGAGAAAAAATGCAGTTAAAGTTTTTAATGATAAAAGTTTACCGTTTTTGTCTAAATAGAAAATAAGAGTATAGCCATTGTTGTTTACATTTTATGGGACGATTTTCTAGGCGCAAAATAAGTTGGGATTTTTAAAATATTTGAGAGAAGGTGCTTAAGAGAAAAAGAGAGACAGAAAGATTGATAGCAAGAGCCTTAGTAAAGTTCTGTAAGGCAGGACAGAAATAAAAGTTCAAAACCCAGAAAGCAGCTGCACTGCTTACGTTATTTTTCTCCAGCCAAGTCCACTTACAACTTTGATAAATATGCTTAATACCATCTCTGTCTTGGAGGAGTGCAAAGACATCAGCTCTGTTAAGGCAATAAATGCTAATTAATGCTTAATAATTTTGAGATGATAAGCTCACATCAGTACACACCTGAGTAGGCATATGCTGGATCTTAATAATTCACCGTTTCTGCTTCTATTTGCATCAATTTCTTCCAGAAATTTCAAGGGGGTTTTAGGCAAAACCACAAAGATCAAACTGGGTAAGTAGTTAACTCAAATACATGGGAAGTTAAAGATCTGTAAGACCCTGAACATGTCAAGCTGCAGGTCAGTGTTAAATAAAGCTATAGCAGAAACCGAAAAGTAGCCGTATTACCTGTTACAGAAAATGTCTATCTGGATTTCCCACATCTCTAAGAAGTTTCTCAGAGAAGCCTTTCTGAGTTGTGTGGTCATCATTTTGTAAAAGGGTTGGACCTTCCTCAAATAAGTTGCACAGTGACAATGTAGAAAAATGACTGGAAGTGAAAACATGCCAAATTCTGATTTAAAAAAGTATTATTTCCACCTATATTTATCATTTTGTCCAAACAGATGGAGAGAATAATAACTTGCAAGTATGGAATGTGAAGCCAAACAAGGAGCACAAAATGAAAGCTTCACCCCTCCTAAACACTGGTGGCCTGCTGTACCTTAAATTCTCGATTAACAGGCAATTAGCAATGCAAAGAATTGCTGTGTAGGACTGTGACTCTATTGCTGCTTCACCGAGGGTTGTTTATAAAGGTAACACATTCTTTTTTACTTTTCCCTCCAAGGTTAGATAAAGTAAGAAAGAATTGCTTCAGTTCTTCCTGTGAGATGTTACTTAAGGGCAAGCCACAACCAGTCCTCCAGAAACAAGTGGCCTCTGACAAAACCACGATAACATCATCTTCAAGGTGGTAAAACTGGAACATGTGAAAGATGTGAAAGTGTGACGAAGCTGGAGAGTGTGCTCATGGTCTAGAAAATAGGAGTTCTGAGACAAGATTGAAAGAAGAGGCTTGTTGGATGAACAGGAGATTGAAGTGAGGTGCAGCAGCACTCCTGAAAGTATGTAAAAGGTAGTGCGAAAGGATAGGTAATAATTTTTTCCCTGTCTATCAGATAGGGCAAGAAATAATGGATTTGATGTGCAGCAAGGAAGATTCATGTTTGACATTGGGATAATTTTGCATGATAAGGACAGTTAAGCACGACAAATAGATCTTGTCTAAGTGGTGCAGGTGAAGTGAACATCTCACCAGGGGAAGTAGAGCTGATTTTGACTCAGGTGTGAGAGAGCTCTTAGAGATTCTGTCTCTTTTCAAATTCTTTACCCATTATTTAACTGCTACGGATAAAGTTCTTAGAGCACATTTATTTTAATATATAAGAAGAAAAATTTGCAAGTACCAAAATAGTGGAAGTGTTTTCTTGAAATTATGGTCATGAAATTGAATTCAATCACACTATAAAATTTTCACATACCATACATTAAAAGAAAAGTATCATAGTATATAAATTACAGTAAATATCTAAGGGGAAAATGTGAGAGGAATGTTTTCTCAGGGAATATCTCTGGGAATACTGTTATTCAGGTGTCAGATTAGGGAACTCACTGCAGAATCTGTGTAAGGGTAATGACCATGAGATCTGTGTGTACCCTAGAGCGTCCTGTACCCCAAGGAGGGAGCACGGAGCGAGCAGTCCTCCCACCTACCTGCAGCAAAGCTGCTTAGGAATAAACTGCTTACATTTTGCTTGCAGTGCTGGGACTCTTAGCTCCTAGAGGAAGGATGGCCTGAATCAGGAGTTCATAGGAAAATAGTTCGTAGGAACTCCTGATTTTAGAAACCCTTTTCTTTTTTTTTTTTGGCAGAGACATGTCCTGATTTCAATTAAACCCTCCTGGCATTCAGACTAGACTAGAACTATGGCCAGAGAGATGCAAGGTTGCACCAGACTCAGATGCAAGGTTGCACCAGGCTCAGGGCAAGCATTTGGACTTGCATTGACATAATATACCAGGCTAATAACTGTTCTGAAATGTAGCTGTCTCTCTTCCCTAAACCTCTACATCTTTTCCCTCAATGATAAAATGCATCTTCCACACAGCTCTTTACAGAATTTTCTCAGAAAACAGGACACTGTCTTAATATCCTATCCTGGCAAATGTTATTTTCTGTATTCCTCCTGTTTACGGGCTTATCTATCTACTACTTGATCATAGCTGATTTTGCACTCCTGAATAATGACAGCATTTCTACTGGCTTTCAAACGGCTTTGCGCGTTTGACTCTAAAGTGAAGCTTAATCCTGCCACCTTGTGCTCAGGAATATTAGCACACCTATGTATTTTGAGAAAAGGGGAAGACTGAGGAACGAGAGAAGGAAAAGTAAGCTGCACCAACCATCTTCTGAGTGAAAAAAAAAAAAAAAAAGAAAGAGAGAGAGAGAAGGAATTAAATGGATTTACCAATAGGCTGTTTAGGCTGTTGCCTAAAATGTCTTCCTGGAACCTCCTCCTCAAAGCAATCACTACTGTAGGGACAGGCCACTGTGTGTCATTTTTCTCATATCCCCACAAGTTTTAAAAGGTATGGGGTTTCACTGGCCACCTCAGCTGACTGAGAAAAATAATAAATCAGCATCTTGGCCCATAATCTGTGTCTGTCTGATGGCCAGAGGTATTAATCATGGATTTCTTGATATCCTTTTTTACGTTTGCAGTGTGTACAGGAGCTCTCCTCGTCAAGCATAGGCTGGAAGGGAGAATCCTCCTTATTTATAAGAAATGTATTTTTGCAGGGGAGCAGTGAAAGTGGTGATTGAAAGGAACACGACTGTCCTCTGCTAAAGTCCTAGGGAGTTCTCTGCCTGTCAGGGCTTCACACCAGCTCTCTGGGGCACAAAGCCCCTACTGCTGCTTCAGAAGCGGAGCTTATCCATGGCTCTTCTGAGCCTACCTGCAGCCATCTAAGCAGGGCAGCTTGTTGATGCTACTGCTATCAATTTACCTCTTTCTGGATGCCTTGTGACAAGAAATACAAGTGGTGCATTTACCAATGAAAAAACAGGGACAGAAATCTCAAAGTTGTCTCTGATATTCAGTTTTGCTGGTTCTGTTAAGAGATATTCACTCAAGTTTATATCAAATACACTTATCTAGTTCTCAGAGACAATTTTTTCTTTAGCTCACCCAGCTGATTTTCCTTATGCCTCTTTGCACAAGGGTATTCCCCTGCTGAAGACCTGTTTTAAAAAACATTGCAAATAGTAAAAATCTATTGACCATGATGCATTGATGGTGTTCAGAATCCTCCTTTACAATAATCAGTAAAACAACTACATGAACACTATACCAGCACACTAAGGATCAGAGATCATCTGGAAATTTAACTATAGCATTATTGCAAGTCAACTTAATATATGAGTTGACTGCTCTTGATATTTGCTCTCCCCCATTCACCTGGGCAACCTATCACAAATGTGTATCAGACATTGGCATGGGGCTACAGTCATTTGAAGTGAGAGACAGACATGGTCTTATCAAGCCATATCCCATACAGTGATCTGGAGAAAGAAAGCTCTTTCATTTGTTGGCCAGGTAGAACTCCTTTACTATACGTCGCGTGGACTTGTCCCAGCCATATGAATGCCTCAGTCAACTGAGGTCACAGGTTGCCACTTGGCCAGCTTCTTCAACAGAAAAATAGTGTATAGTTGCTTTATTGTTGATAGCATAAGTAGGACATAGTAATTTGATTCCAGAACTGTTATGTCTGAAGAGACCTCTCCTCACAATGGCATAGATAAGAGGTGTGAGAAGAAATGAGGAGTCAAACTAGTGGAGACACAGAAGGTCAAATATTGATTGCTTCCAGCTGATTGATTTAGGACTCAGAAATCCTGATGATCCTTACTGTGTAAATGAAGGATAGGACAATATTCTTCCTTCAAGCTATTCTGTAAATAGCTTGGTAAACTGCATCTTTTTCCATTTGCAAATCAAGTACGTGGTCACATTCTTCATTTTTTTTCCTTTAGGTTCATTAAAATACTGATACCAGAAATAATAGTAGATAAGTGTACTGATTGTGGTAAGAAGTTCTGGTCTTTTTTTTTCCTTCTTATTTTGTTTACTGACATTCTGCAAATACTTGAACATCTTCTATCTATTATTAAAAAAAAAATATTCACTAAGACTGATCAAGTGGAAAGAGAATGCCAATTGCTGTAACAGACCTACTAACTTCTCTTTCAGAGCACTGAATCAGCCTTTTTTTTTTTTTCAAAATAAATGACTCTATTGTCCCCTGCATATAAAATCATCCCTTTATACTGATAAACTTACTTGTCCAGCCTGTCATGAGAAAATACAATGATGAGTTAGTTGCTAAGTCACCCTGCCATTATTTGGAGATTTTCCTGATCCCTTTCAAATTTGATTTCATGATTTATTCTTGAATTCAAGCTATGCTTGTTCCTTTGATTAATGTCTTTTACAGTCTTCTCTCTCTCTGCTAGCAAGGGATAAGACTATGCAGCCTTGCTGATTATTTTCTGTGGCTCAGCAGATAGCCTGGAAGATGTTCTGGACTGATTACCAGAGGTACAGAGATATTTTCTACATCCCTTCTCAATTCCTTTCTTTTCAACAAACCCCAGATTTGGTCACAGGATATAAAGGATTCTCTTACATAATGTTTCTGCAGGTTTCTATGGTACTTCCGCCCTGGTTCCCACAGCAACCACATAGTAGAAGAGGACACATTTTTAAGCTGCACCGCTATCAGTAAGTTGACGCTCATTTCTTTACCCTTTTCATCAGATAACCTTATTTCTTCACCCCGTCAGTGCCCAGCTAAGACAGCAGCACCACTTGGAGTTTGTTTTTTGAAGTTCAAGTCAAAGTTGTCGCCTTATGGCTTGGTAACATCTGGATCAATGTAAGTGCTGATAGTTAGCCTTCTGTTTACAGAGAATGTCACAAAAGTCCACAGTCTGAGGTTATTTACAATCTGGAAGTGTTAGCATAAACAAATCCATACCCGTTTGAAACCTTATTTAAATCTCTAGTTAATCTCTAGTTACAGCCACCTCCCCCAAACTGAAGTGCTTATTACGCAGGGCAGATGAGAGTGTTCTGTGCTGACAGTAACTGTTGACTTTTACACTATTCACATGGATTTAGGGGGAACTCACCTTATAAGTCCTGAAGCTGCCTTAACTGAGGTTTATCAATCACACATAGCTTAATCCTCAAGAGTTAAATGTTATATGAGTTCTACTTTCAACCTTGGCCTTGTGTTAGCCTAAATTGATAATGCAACAAAAGTTTATAGGTACTATCAGCATAATTTTCTTCAGAGTTTTCTTTAGGGTTTACCTTTTTAGATATATGAACATTTTGGTTAGTGAGAATTCACAATAAAAACACTTTATTATGTTCTCTTCCCTTCTGCATGTTTTTTTTCCACATGATATGTTACTACCTTAACTTTTACTAGCTAAATTTTTCACTTGAATATTTTGTCCAGAATTAAGAGAAAATGAGAGAATGGGAAGTAAAGGTGTCGTTGTTTGTTTCTATCAATAAAACCTGAAGACAAAGCTTTCTTATGCCATAGTTTTTGCTAACACTTTAAAAACCTAAAAGCAACCAGTCTTGGAATTATCCAGATCCAGTTCGGTCTGTAATTTCACGTAAGCCAGAGGTGATGGTTAAACTCTTCCTCTGTCTACTGGCACTCAGCAGATTTCTGAGAATTGCCATGAGCCAACCCTGCTTGCAAGAGCACTGTTTTACATTTCATGACTCAGATATTCCAGTTCTTTGGCTGCATCCCTGCTTCTTATGATGTTTCCCTCATTCCAAATGGAGCCTGCAAGTTATAGTAACCCTTCTGATTGTGTGAAGTTGTGAAGGTAACTCAGGACTTCCCATTCAGTGTGCCAACATAAAGCATTTAAAATGCACCTTCTGCCCTTTGTCATTTACAAAGGCAACATTCTTGAGGATCTTTTCCTCTCTGAAGTACACCCTAAGGACTTCTTTCTCCCTGAATCTTTACTATCAAGTGTCTCAAATGTCATAGGCTTTCTCACAGACTTTTGGGGTAGATACTAATACTTGAGTGAACTTTTGCTGTAACTCCTAATACTGGTGATACGGTATCAACAGCTCTCATTGACTGTTCAACACGCAATACTCTCCGTTACACAATAATCTCCACACAGTACTCTTTTATTTCTCCAGCTGTTTCGGGATTTTTATCCAGTCCCTGTTCAGGAATCAGAAAATGAAATAATAGGAGGCAATCTGACCTTGTGACAGGAACATCTGCTATAGATGCATTGCCCTCCCAGCTCTAAGAAATGAAGTCTGCTTTGCGCATGACTAGCATACTCCTCACAGGTACCACTGGAGGCATCTCCATCTTGCCTCTGGCTCAGCAACTCTCCAGTTTGGTCAGCAATTTTGTCCTGCATTCAAAAGAAATCACGGAGTGTTAAAGCCTACTATTACCAAATGATAGGCCTTCCTGTCAGTACCCTTCTTAATCTGTTTTTGAAGATCTCACTGTCAGAGCCACGGTCCCCTGAAGCAGGTACGTTTTCCTCTGCAGCAAGGCATGCTCTGGCAGTGGGATTCTGACATCATAACAGAATCATTTCATCTTCCTTTTATATGTAAAGGGAGAAATGGGCAGTTGCATGTGTGCAACAGCCTGCAGTAGACGCTAAATAGTTTGGATGAATTGTCTGTTTCTCTGCTAGCTGCAAGGGATCTTCTGGTGATTATCTAGGTATGAAGTCTTTGTTCTAACTATGCCCATTTAAGTGGATGCTGGTCCTGAAAGGATTTCTGCTTCTGAATGCTCCACTGCAAAAATCTCTACTGCTGTCCCTGTAAATATTGAGTAGAGATAAGGGCTACGAACAATGACTTCTCGAAATCTTGACTTCTTGACCATACCATCCAGCCAAAGAGCTTTTCTTGATTACAAGCATTATCTGTGTTTTATTTTTGTATAAAAATGGCTTGGAATGCCATTCTTCAGAAATGTAGTAGGCAAAATCCCCCTGAATTTTCAGGTACATCTTATTCCATTTCAGGTTAAGTTCATTGGCCAGGATTATAGAATGATGCCCACTCATCATTATTCAAGCAGAAGATTGTCTCTTAAGCTTGTCTACATATAATGAAACTGGTTTGCCAAGCACATAACTGTTCAACAACAGTAGGTGTCCTTACTTCCCAAAACTTTATTGAATTAAATACAGCTTTCACTTGATACCTCACCACTGGAGTTCTGACACTTTTGTAAGTAATTTATTATGCTTCCTGATGAACCTTCTCTACTCAAATCCTTTACCATTTACTGATTCAAGGATGAAGATACAATATATCCTCAGGAAGCAAAGCTAATTCTGAAACCCATTTACAGCATCTAAACCTGAAGCTCATGTTCTTATAGTCTACAGTGCCATTCTTTGACTTACTAACCCAACACTGTGATCCTTTCCTACCGCCTTCATTGGCCATATTCAAAATCTGGTAATCTTCATACTGTTAGATAAGCTCCTATACTCAGAACTGTAGACCCCTGTAGTCTAGTGTTCTTCCTGGCAGACTGGTTCTTCCTCCTCAGATTTTTGTGCATACACATCAGAGAGGAATTCCATAAGTATTTCACATTTAAGAATATTTTTCTGCTATCATGGTTCACACATGTCCAAACCCAAGTTATGCACTGTTTTTTGCCCTTTAACATAGTTACAATTCCTTACAGTTGGATGTACCATCTTGTTGACTTTTGCCATTTACAGTTAATAAATCTGTCTAGATGCTGGACCAGTGTCCCTGGTCTTGCTGCTGTTGTATCAATGATTAAGCTGAAAGATGCTTGTGGTCAAAACAGTCAGTGATTTTCTTATCTCTGCTTTAGAAAAGAGAGCCTCTCATCTTACTTCATGTTTCATATAACCATATTATGTCTGCTGGGAAGGTGTGAAGGAGGAGTCGGTGACAGTCAGTTTGTAGTTTTCCTTTCCATCACTGTTAATCCGATTTAGTTTTCTATGCATCTTTACTTTGGAGGGGGATGGACTTTACATGGTAGTATCTGCAAAGGTTTTTGTCTTGAGGAAGATTGGGAAGGCAGCAGAAGAGGTTCTCAGCACCTCCTATTTCCTCGGATTCAAGCCAAAAAATGTTTGTATAATGCAGGTAATCCCTTGCTTTGGTATTTGAACTAAGAGCAATATGTCTTGAAAGCCAGATGGTCTAATGGTTAAAAGGTTAAAAGCTTTGTTAAACATGTATGTGTGTTGCCATTGATTGTGGATTTGATGGTATTTAAGTGTACTTGGAAAGGAAACCACTGATGTAGGGCCCTCTCCTTGTCATATTAAATCCAGTGTGAAACAGCCTAACACATTGTCAATTTATTAATTGACCACAGAGTGGGGGGGTCAAAGGGCTGACATACATAGATGGTAATTACTATAGTTTGATAAATCTGGGCAACCAAAAGCTCACTGCAGCTTCAGAGTAAGCTTTTCATATGGTGAGAAGACTGACTGGAATTGGGGCTAAGCTTGTGCAGCTCTTTCAGTTTAGGTGGATGCCAGAAGATCTTTTCATACCATTGTCTATAGAGCTCTTAGCTGAAAATGACCATTCAGGAACCTAACTGTTTTAAAGACTAACATAAAATCAACTTTCCAGTCACATGTGGAAAGAAGTATCATCACTCTGAGGAAATAAAGAAAGAAAGAAAGAAAGAAAGAAAGAAAAAGAAAGAAAATACTAGAAGCTAAATTATTGTGGTGAATTGTGGTGATACTTTTACCAAAAGAAGAACATTCATATTACTTGAGGGTTTAAAATCCTGTGGGAATACTTGATGCTTCTTATTCTTCTTTTGATTTGGTATTTAAACAAATTTCTGACCTCCCTTCCTCAGTTGCACCTGGATTTTCAGAATTTGTAGTGAGCTTTAAAGGCGGCATTCATGAAGAATGAAAATACTCAGTACTATTCTTTGGTATAGCTCATATATAAATGATGGAATATCAAAATTAGTTTATGGTTCACTTAATTATTATCATTAACAAATATATGAAATGCATTTGTTTACAATAGGATACATCCATTCTATTTTTCTTCCCAAACATATTAAAGTCCAGCTAATATAGTTGCGACATGGAGGTAGTTAATATGAGCACTATCTGAAAAGCATAATCCAGCTAGTATTTCGTAAAAATTATCTAAGATGAAGACACTAACACTAGCGTGTTACTTCTGATGACCTAGAAATGCAGACCACAAGCACAAGCTTGCAAAAACTTTAAAGCTGACGAAACAAAAATCACACACTTCTGGAAGCAAAGCAGCATCCATAAAAATGTGTTTTGAGGCTTCTTGTTTTTGAATTAACTTCTCATTCTTGAATATCTGGGATGATTTCTGAGAATTCAGAGCTACAAAAAGGTATTGATTAAAACCTTCCACAACAGTGCAAAAAGTGGCCTGTTCATTGTTAAAGGCAAGTGGAGTTTCTTTCACTTCCTAAAATACAATTTTTCTGAAATCACCCCATGCATTTACACTACCAAATGAATATCCTGCACACTATATAAGCTGGATGCTGAACAGGCTGTTTGACTGCCACTCAAGAGGACATGGAAAATTATGATTAGAACATATTCTGAGAAAAAATGCTTGGAAATGCCTGCTACTTGAGGCTAAGCTGAAGGACACTTCATAAAATCAAGAGCATCTTCACAGACCTATAAAGAGATCTGAACACAGAGCTGGCTCAAGTGTATTACTAGAGAGCATTCAATTGGCAGAAACAGGAAGAGTAAAGATGGAAACCATTTTCCTCACAGTGATAATTACCAGACTGTAGAACAGTGTCCCAGGGGAAATGCTGGAAACACTAATACTTGGCACATCTAAAACTACCCTAAATTAAGAACTAGAAAATATACTATAGGGAATAAATTTGCACTGGTATGACAGTGTCCTAATCTTCTGTCCTACTAATGCCTAGAATGATAATATGCAATGTCCTAATTCCCAGACCTGTGTCCTAACAGTTCCCTTTTAAGTCATTTCTGTGATTAAGTAAGCACAAGTCTGGGTCTGATCAAAAGCTGAGAGATACGACATTTTGTTAAATGAGGCAAATATCTAAACTTCTCCTGTAATAAAAAATTTACTTTCTCTCGGGAGCAAGGACAAAATCAAGGAGGAATTCTTATCTCCCTAAAGTCTGCTTCCTTCCTGTGCCATTTCTTGGGAGTTTGCCTTTACAGAAGATGGATTTTTACCTCCTAGCCTTGACTTTGCATGGTGTACATTGACTCTGCTGGATTTCAGAAACTGTGAAAGAGGATGTGTCTATCTGGAAAATTGCCTAGTGGCCTGTTGCAGGCTTATAATTGACCATACAATATTTAGGCTGAATCTCAATATAAGGAGAATGGATTTTGGGGGTTCACACGCTTTCTGAATGCAGTGTGACAAACATTGAGAACTGCAAAGTAATAAGGAAATACATGGGTGGTTTGACCTCTGCTTAAAGGAAAACAAAGCAAATAATAAAAACAGTGTGCCAGCACTAAAGAATAACACTGGAATGATCCTAATAGAGGCCTGCGGCACTGGAATAAGCCAGGCTTGCTTGAGTCTTCACAGCTATCTTTATCGATGTCATGCCTCTTTGTCTGGCAGCAGTGGTGCTAAAACCTCATCACGGAAGATAACAGTAAGACAAAAGACCTTACTCAGCAATGAATTATCCTACTTTCATGCCATGGCAACTGCTCTGAAAACAAGCAGATGCAATAGCGTACAACTGAGAAAAACAGAGGGGCAAATATAACTAATTTCAAGGCAAAGCTTTTTACTTAGTGGCTCTGTTTAGTAAAAACACCTTATTTTATTGAAATAGAGTACCAGATTATTAATAAATGGTATATTTTCTAAACTACACTGTATTATAAACAGTTTTTACAAACATGACATCTTTTATGTCTTAAGTATATTTTTAAGACAGTTGTTATCAGGAAGTACCAATACACCTTGTCTTCAGGAATTATTTTTCTTAGGGAACAAACAAAACAAGATAACTGCAATCTGAGGGAGGTTCTTTATGAAGCAGTTATCTTGGCAGAAGACCTGTCTCCATTTCAGTTTCCAAGTGGAGACAATTTCTAAAGAAGAGTTGCATTGGAAAGTGGAAAAAAGTACTGCTGCAGGATTTTTGAAATAACAGGTTGGTTATATGCCATTTCAAGGACTCATAGTCAAGGATGAGCAGGAATACAAAAGGCATCCCTTGGAGTAAACCTAGAGTTTGTACATCATTCATTTCATCAGTGAACCCTGAGTGTGTGTTATCTTATATCAGAGTAAAATTTTGGGATCATAGCAGGACACAGATACTAGAAAAATATGTGGAAATGGTGGTCACTCCATTGCATTTTCTGTGCTTTTGAAGGAATATTGTAGACTCTGTCCCCTATACTGCAAAGCAATCACTTAAAGCACTGAGTTCAGGCACACGTGGGAATTCACCTCTGTAACCTTTAGTCATGATACTGAACCCATGGGATGGTTTCCATCTGAAAAGAATCTGCAAGAGAATAAGTATTCCCGAGCAGAACTCAGAGACGCAGGGGTCTCAATTCGCACATTCACTAGCGTAGCACAATGAGGCGCTAGGTCAGGTGTCAAAAAAACACAGCCAAGTTGAGGGCAGATAAGGAACGCAGAACCAGCTGGGCTGCTTTGTTCAGATGCATGAGCTGTTTGTTTGTTTGTTGTTTGTTCGTTTGTTTGTTTTTACGCCTTTTGGGGAGTAAATGTATTTCCGAAGAGTACATGAATGGAGTCTATATCTCTTTTTAGAAACATGTGATAAAGTCACCTACAGCTCCTCCTAGGAAGTGATAGAGAGATGGCACTTGCTGCATAAAACCACAGAAAGAACAAGCCTGATTGCAGTTTGTGCAGGAAATTCTGACCTCTTTGACTGCACTGAATTTTGCAGAACTTCAGCCACACGGAACCAAAAAAAAAACTGAAAGTAATGGGATACTCAGACATATTCAGTGGTACTGATGACCTCTTTTTGTTGTTTTAGCTTTTTATAGGATGCATACAGAGTCTGAGAAATAACCATCATCTCCAAACATTTTATGTCCTAATATTAAATTAATATTAAATATTTTATCTCTTCCTGTCCCCTTCAAAACTTCTGATCCATTTGAGACAATTTTATTCCAATTCAACAGAATTGTTTTTCTAGTGACATATTCACATGCTTTGTATATGCAGGATTCCTATTGTCTTGTGGAGACCAGACCTACTGTCAGTAAGAAACAAAATTTCCTGTAAGTGTTCATCAGGTTCCTATCTTGAAAGAACAAAGTCATGGAAATTTTTATAATTGTACCAAATACTGCTGTTCTGTGCGTGGCGTGATTCTGTTTCCTGGATCAGAAACACGAAGTTCAGCTCGCAGGCTTGGAGCTGGCCTCCCCCACAGAGCTGACATCATAACTAATTAAAGGGAAGTCACTGCGCTACTGGTGTTCTTTGGATGAAGCATTAGCCTAGCACATTCTGGGCAGCATTCATCCTTCGAATGATACCATGAATTGCTTGGCATAGATACAAATTCTTATCATAAAGGGAAAGCGCATGAAAGCTGTTGGCATTCCTGGTGTAGTGTAAAGAAAAGAAAAAAGAAATTCAGTCTTCAGGGGAGAAAAGCACTGAGATTATGTTCTTGCGTAGCTAGAAAAAAGAAGTAAACTGAAGTAGATTGCACCACATCATGATAAGAAGTAGTATCTGCCTCTGATCCCTCACTAAAATAGGAAAGCTTTCTGTGTATCCCCTACCATCATAGCACTCTTCTTATACCATCGCTTTTCTGTAATACATTAATTCATTCATGTCCCAGGATGAAGCTGAGCACAGCTGCCATGTGCCTATTGATTTCTCTCTTTTGCATTTTTAGGCATTTTTTTTCAATTATGACAACAAATGGATGAATAATAGTTACCTTCTCTTCTCAGATAAGCACTCTCAGCTCAGACTGCTACTTCTGTAGCTCTCTGCATTGCTGATGGTTGATCATCCCCAATCTCTGCCATTTCTTCTCTTTGAGTAAAGCTTCCCGGTAACTCTGATGTCTCTCACAAGCCTTTTGACTCTGTGATTCCCAGAAGAAGTAAAGAGAGGACACCCAAGAGTGAGTCACTCTTGGAAGCTGTCGCAGGTTCCAGCTTCCAAGAGTGAAGCCCTTCTTCATCTCTTTTGGCTTGATGTGTTATAAGACAGTGTGTGATCTCTGAACGCTGCTGTTTACAACCAAACTGGAATAAGAAGGGGTAACAAAAAAAAAAAAAAAAGAAAAAGAAAAAAGAAAGAGAAGAAAAGCAAACTCATTTCTCACGGTAACTCTGTAACTCTGTGTTTCATTGTAATAATCCAAAGTATTTTTTCCGTATAAAACTTTGCCTCAAAAGTCATCCTGTGCTGAGCTGCATAAACACTCGAGCTTCTGAAAGGAATGAACTATATATTAGAGGATAAAATTAGTGAACAATATCGCTGACTCAGAGGCTTTGTTGTTGCACTCTCCTGGGTCTGTCTTTTCTAACAAAATGCAGAGAAAAAACAGATTGCCAAAATGCAGCACCTTCAGTTTTCATTCACTGCCTTTGTCTACTTAATAATTAGATTAACATATAACGCATGGCATAGTTTTGTACCTGTAACTTATGAGTCATGGGTGCGTGAATTTACTTTTTTTTCCAGTGGAATAGCGAAGGGTATTTATTTTTTGCATACATACAAAAACAAGAAGCATCTGTGGCTTTCAATAAAATATTTAAAACAAAGTGTGAAACACTATTAGCTTGTTTTCGCATGAGATCTAGATAGTTTAGCAGAGTCCCTGCTCTCTGTATATTTTTATTCTTGTTAAAAATTCAGAAGGCAAGCTTTTAATGTCCTCAGCATTAACTTAAGTTTTAGTCAGTCTATAAAACAATAGGAGAGATGCTATTAAAAGTATATTAATAATAAAGCAGATGCTTTAAAGAAAGCTTTGTATCACAGCAACGTCAGTCCACACTGCTTTGGGAAAGCTGGACTGAAAGAGAATTTATGTATTTCAGCTTATGAGTGAAATCTTGGGTGGAAGATACTAATTTTTCTGTGAAAAACAATGATGCTTAATTGTTGTGTCTTTCTCTGGAAAAAAAAACAAGTTTAGCACCAATCTTCAATTTAATTCCTGAAATCAGTTAATTCACTGTTAATTTATTTTCAAGGAACATGGATCCAGTCATCCAAGGAGGATCAAGCCGAGGCGTATAAGTTGAGCAGAGCATTTTTTTATCAGAAGGCGATAACAGAGGAAAAAGAGAATGTGACTGTTAATTCCCTGTAGTTTCACAGGCACGAGTGTTTCCAGGGGCGAGCCCTGGCCCCATCTCGCTGAGGATCAGAATGATGAGGTGCTGCTGGGCCATCCTGGTGGAGCTCGTCCTCAGCCACAGTGGTAGCAGCCGCAGACAGAGCCAGACTGCAGCCTAAAAGTACTGCAGAGTCAGGAAAGAAGAAAAAGGTTTTAAACACAGCTTTAGAGCCAATAGCATTATCTAGAAACATATACTGTATCTCTTTTCCTGCCAATTTCTGTAGCTATTGTGAATGTTTTCTATTACAGTCTATTAAAATGTTATGAAAATTGTGCCCTAGATTTGAGTAGGATATAGTGCTATTTCCATAAAGTCCATGCCTATACTATCCATTTTGTAGCATGTTATCCTTGCCAATATGCCACACATGTACACACTGCTCTTTAGAAATACATATATGCTAGCACAGATGCACTGTTAGTACTTTCATACTTTCTAAAAAAAAAAGTCTCTATTTCCAAAAGCACTTCCTTTGGTACAGCTGAAGTGACACCTTGTTCTTAAAAATGGTTAATTTAGAGCATTCTCAAGCTCTTGATAGCAATCTTTACATATGTAAAATGGCTGTTTGCTTTGCTGAGATTTTTACAGATCTATTTGATTGTCTGCTGTTGCCAGTAATAGAAGCTTGTCTAGCAGAGGCACTGGACTGTTGCACTCAAATACTTAAAAAGGCTGTAAGGCTATTACAAACATTGAAGCAAAATTTTGTCTTTGACAATTACAATAAATAAAGCAAAAACATCAATACTTCCCTGTTTAAAAGACCCTGGATCCATCTCAGGCTCAGAGATCTAAGTTACTTTTTATGTTGCCGAGATTGCTGCCTGTTAATTTATACACACATATTCACTTAAGTTAGTTTGCAGCCTGAAATACTCAAATGCTATTCATCCAATATGTGTTACCATGTCTTTTTTCTGGGTTTCAGTGAAATTATTTACAATATTTGTGGTAATAGATTGCCTCAGGCCTGTAGAAAAGTAATATACACAGTACTGTTTTAATACATAAAGGCTTATGTCTTGTAACATCTTCAAAGAGTAATAGGAATAAAGTATATAGTTCTAAAATTATTGGACAGTCTCCAGCTGACCTAAGGGAGTTTATGTTTTATAGCAGAAGAGTTTTTTACTGCTCAGATTAGTAGCCAATCATAAAATGGTTTCTCTTTTACCCTTATGTCTACTGTTGTATTTACTATAGAAACACAAATTGAAGGAAGGTGCAAGGCTTGGGCATAACCACTCATCCTCTCTAACACATAAAAATAACCTTGTGTCCTCAGTGTGTGTTTAACACTCCTCCATCCTCCCTAGGTGCAGAGGGACGCTCTCTGCTGTGCTCTCAGTGAACCAGCTCTCCGTGGGTGCTTTGTATTCCGCCCCAGCACGAGCTCTCTAGCTGGCACAGGCAATGGGGTCAGCGCCAGACCGTGCGGGGAAGAGCAGCACACACTAAAACATTCCCCTTTGTGTTCCTCCATGTGGCTTTGCGTGGGAGCCCGTGGGCTGTGCCCAGGCAGCCGCGTGCAATGGGCCGCGGGGTCCTGGCCTCTCCTGTTACAGGCTGGGGATTCTGGTGGACACACCACAGCCCGCACTCATCTCTCCTGTGACAAGTGGTGTCTGCTCTGCTGCAGGGGCTCTGGCGACATCGCCCCTCCTGGAGGTCTGATTGGCAGCTCTGCAACCCTGATCCCCCTTGGGATGGGAGCCACGTTCAGCCGAGCTCCTGCTGCTCGACCCTCCGAGCTGCAGCCTCGCTTCCTCAGTCCCAAACTGGCCACTGACCAGAGACTGACGGCCTGGCTGATGTGCCCATGGCACCAGGATGGGCTGCCCAGGGTGCCCAGCTCCCCTGTGGGGTGCTGGGACCAGCCCCCAGAAGCAATCAAACATCAGCTGCAACGGGGCTTTGACCCATTGGCAAGGAGTCCAAAGTTCAAAATCTCAGTGGGGAGTATGGGCAGGGTCCTGGACCAGGCCATGCACATGGACACAGAAAAACATCTATGACTTTGCTTGTTGGTGTCAATCTCTGGCTATGCCCTTAAGAGTTCATGGCTTTTTCATGTCTTGGTGCTGCCTGCCTTAAGGTAAAAGCTGCAGGAAATCTGAGAGCTGAGCAACTGTATTCACACCACGGGCACTTTTATCCATATTTAGTGGTCATACTGTACAAAGCATTTATATCTTGGTTCATATTTGTATGGAAAATGTGAGGAAATCTTTGAGAACAATGAGTAAGAAGATAAAGTGGGTAAGAAGCTAAAAAACACAGGCATGGTTCCAGAAAAACCCATTCATAAAAAGAAAAAACAAACATCAATTCATGGATTTGCAAATGGCAAAGGGTCAGACGATATACAATAACATATGAAATCTCTTTACACATCTCTACACTTAATGTCTCTAATTCCATAGTCAGCTATTACTGTTTGCAAGAGACTCCAAGCAATTTCTGACAGATGAAGTGACAGAGTCCTTCGCCAAGCACCTGCTATCTCAGGAATTACTAAATACTGAGCTGTACACCACCTCTTACTATGCCAATTGTGCAACCCGTTTTAGCTTTAAAGAAAGGAAAAGGTTGTGCCTTACAAAGCTTAAGTTACTGAACTTAAATTAGAAACCAGGCCAGACTCAGAATCAAAAGCTGTGAAAGGGAGCTTAAAGCAATTAATGGATTACAGCAATTCCAGCTGAACTTCCCACTGAGGAGCTAAACTTCCAATTTTCTTCATACGTACAGTCTGTCTCCAGAGCATCTCTGACCTCTGCTTTTCCTTGGGGATCCTTTGGTTTTCCTCAGAATCTGTATGTTCTTAATTTTCTTGCTTTCTTTCTCTGTGAATAGAACAACAGACTCTGCTGCATACACCATCCTTCCAGCATGTGTTTTAGACCTGCTTGATTTACAGGCTGGTGCTGACTGGTAATGTTACCTCTGGGAGCTAGTCTGGCACTTTAATGGGTCAGATAGAAGAACTTACATCAGCTCCTCATGCAGTGATGGAGACAATTGTTGTTCAGAGGCACAGAAATATTTGGGGATCCAGATAATTATACAATCATAGTTAGGGAGAACAATGGAACAGAGGTTCCATTTGGGGATCCAGATAATTATACAATCATAGTTAGGGAGAACAATGGAACAGAGGTTCCATTTTTCACTTTTTGAACATCATTATAGTGCAGAAATGCAATATAATAGTCAAGTAGCAACATCTTGGAACTAGGACTTTTAAAGCTGGGAAGATTTCAGCATCATTTATGCTTATATGTTTAAACATAAGTTTTCACCATTTCATATATGCCAAGGACATCTCAAAATTATGAGTTAGTCGCTTCTCCTCCAGGTTCTCTTTCCTCCATCTCCAAATACCAGACCTTCCTGGGCTGTGACTGTAAAGTCTTTGCTAACAAAATGTTTAAAAAATATGTTCCTCTCTCCTGTGGCCTTCTGCACATCACTTCTGCCTTTCAGCACACTGAGGCATTTGACATTCAGGAGAAGTCATAACTTCTTTGAGACTAATCCATAACAGTTGCCATTTAAGTGTGAAAACTTTAAGACAGTGTATTCATAAGTCACTCTTCAGGAGCCAGATCCTGCACTTGCGGCAGATGGAGGGGAGAAGAACTGAAGCAGAAGTTAGACATTTACACAGATACTTATTCTGGCAAGATGCAAAACAAAAGGTATCAACTTAAAAAGGCCTGGATTGCATTACCCAGTGTTCTATATCTGAAGATTGAAGACTTTATCTGCAGCTTACACTGTAAGAATTTCCAGAAGAATTTTTACAACATAAGAATATGATAGTTTAAAAGGTTATAATTAAAGCAAGCTATATTTAATCCTAACTCTGAGAAAGAAAGTGGGGACCACAAAAATGGCAGGAGAAAGATATTTGCAGGAACGTGGTAGCAATGTAATTACAGTTAGACAGTGTTGATGAAATTTCAAGACAGAAAAGTTTGAGTTTTCTTCAGTGGAGTATATATAAAAGCATGGCTGAAGCTTTTTAAAGGCACACTGTATAAAAGGTTTTGAAAACATGGACTAACTGAAAAAGAGAGGCTTTGATGGTAATGCCTTTTATTCAACGTTATATCAAAGAAGTATTCTAGTGTCATCTTTTCTCATCACTTTTAATGATTAATACCAGTTATTGATCATTACAAAACTGGTTTTACAGAAATATAATTAATAGGGATTTTAAGTAGAAAAACATATATTTTGGAGAACAGTTTTCTTCCTTATTTCACTGATAAATCCTAGACAAATCATAGAATCTAAAAAACAATTAGAAGGTGCAGTGATATTTGAATTTGTAGTGAAGCTATGAACTGAAGCTGAAATATAGCTCCCCCTTTAAATTCTTTTCCATTTGCTGCAGCCAAAAAATAATCAAAACTTCACATGGTGGCCAAGTAATGTACAAATTCTCAAATGAGAAGTATGAAGGCATACAGGACACTCCTGGAAGTCAATGAACTTGCAACATCACTTCCACAAATCTTTTCTGGAAGTCACTGAAATCTCCAAGTTGTGAAGTTGAGTAATACAAAACTTCACCCTTCTCTTCTTCCTCTATGCTTTCTTCCTCTTTCCCTCTTTATCCTTCATCTCAGTTATGTCTTCCCCAATTCCTTCTGACTCCAACTATACAGATGTGGGACTATCCTATTTCTGTAGCTCTACAACTCAGCACAGCTGAATTCTGCTCTGATTGGGTCCTCTGGGTTAGACAAGATTATATAGCAAGATAGGATCATGCTAGAGATGATACTTTTTTTTGCTCAAAAAAATTTTCCAAATATGACTGAGATGTGGGTAGATAAAGAAATGTCTCTTCTAACAGTCCCTTCTCTAACAGTCAAAACACATCAAAAATTTCAGCTCTGACATGTCAGTAATATTTGATTCATTCATCTGGGAATCTCTTCTTACAGTTCCCTGTATATCCCTAATGTGATCCATTGTTTTTCAGATTAAGAACCCCTCATGTTTTTGTTATCTAGAGATTAACCCAATGTAATATAAAGTGTTGCTTGCACAAAAAAGCAGCTTCCTAATGAAGTATTATGCTTCCTTTAATGGAAACTTATTTTTAGAAAGTTAACAAAAGAGATTCATTTTCCAGATCAGAGGCAGTAGGGACAACACCAAATTAACAGTTCCTTCATTATAAAGAGCAATAAGATGCTACACGAGGCGAAGCACAAGACTAGTCAGTTATTGACCCTTTCTAGTGAGTGAATGGGCCATTATGTATAGCATTTAAAATTAACCCAGTACCACAAGTGCACAGTAATTGTGATTTTATTATACATTAATATAAATAATGCAATATTTTTAGTGATCCATAACCTTTAAGACAATACTGCAACTGTCTAATACAATAAATGCTATGCATTGTTTAATTTTTACTACCACTAAATTAGTAAGAAACATTAAAATATTCAAACAGCTTTAAAGAAAATAAAAACTTTTTAGTGATGAGGTTGTCTAGCTAAAACATAGCACATCTTAATCGATGCGTGCCTCTGATTAGGAAAGGGAACTGGAATTAAAAAAAGTTAACATATCATAATAGCAAAGTCTGACAATCATTTTGGCATTAGACTGAAATAGTATCTTATGCATATAGGTTATTTTAAAACTTGAAAACACAAACTCTAAATCGTTAATGAATTTAACATTGCATTTCTTGCATTTCTTCAGGTTTTTTTATCTCTTCTAAAAGCAACATATTCCTTTCTCCACCCCACTAGAGGACAAGGATTTACTAAAAAAATGATAGTGAAAAATTGCTTTGAAATACAGTAGACTCTGAGGAGGCCATTCTTCTGCCCCTAGGGGAGAGGGCCTTCCTGGTTGTTTAGTCCCTAGAAAGCAGAAGCCTTATAAGCATGTATGAGTGTGACTCAGTGAAAAGCTTTGCAAAAGAAGGGCTGCAGTCAGACATATAGATATCAGTGGGTGTTACCGGGCAAACTGAAAAAAAATAGTACTGCTCTTGGACTTTCTGCACATCTTCCTCACATGCTGCCTTGAGCCAGTACATATATCCCTGCTTCAATCACTTTTTCCTTGTGAAAGCTCTTAGACACATGGTAACATGTATATGGAGGCAATATTGCATTCCCAGATGCAAGTACAAGTAAAAATGGTGTTCAAACACACCTACTCCATCATTTGGCAAGCATCTGGAAACTAAAGCACACACAGCTATATTTGTAATCCTTTCACAATTCTCAGAGCCTCTCTCTTGCTTCTCTCTCACTTTACAGACAGCTTTTTAGTTTATATAAATGGCCAAGGTCACCTCTTAGACTGACCAGCCCAATGGCTTGCTAGAAACGAAGCTCCATTCTGCCTGAAAGAACAGAGTTCCGTCTTGCAAGAAACAAATTCCTGTGCCTCCTGTGCCTCTGATCGTCATTCTACACATGGAATCATAGAATCATAGAATGCTTAGGGTTGGAAGGGATCTCTAGAGATCATCTAGTCCAACCCACCTGCACACG
This sequence comes from Eudromia elegans, assembly GCA_003342815.1. NCBI lineage: Eukaryota > Metazoa > Chordata > Aves > Tinamiformes > Tinamidae > Eudromia > Eudromia elegans. The sequence continues at coordinate 684,900 of PTEX01000248.1, forward strand.
CAGGGTCCCCTAGAGCATGGGGCACAGGGTGGTGCCCAGGCAGGTTTGGAAGATCTCCAGAGAAGGAGACTCCACCACCTCTCTGGGCAGCCTGTGCCAGGGCTCTGTCAACTCACTGTCAAGATTTTTTTCCTTAAGTTCCTGTGGAACTTTTGGTGCCTCAGTTTGTGGCCACTTGCTCTAGTCCTATCACCAGCCGCCACTGAGAAGAGGCTGGTCCCATCCTCCTCACTCCCTCCCTTGAGGTACTTGTATACACTGATGAGGTCCCCTCTCAGCCTTCTCTTCTCCAGGCTGAAAAGGCCCAGCTCTCTCAGCCTTTGCTCATAGGGCAGATGTTCCAGGCCCCTAATCATCTTTGTGGCCCTGCGCTGGACTCTCTCCAGCAGCTCCACATCCCTCCTGCACTGGGGAGCCCAGAACTGCACACAGGACTCGAGGTGTGGCCTCACCAGGGCTGAGTAGAGGGGCAGAATCACCTCCCTCAACCTGCTGGAGACGCTCTGCTTAATGCACCCCAGGATCCCATTGGCCTTCTTGGCCACGAGGGCACACTGCTGCCTTATGGTCAACTTGTTGTCCACCATGACGCCCAGGTCTCTCTCTGCAGAGCTGCTCTCCAGGAGGTCGGTCCCCAGCCTGTAGGCATGTCTAGGGTTATTCCTGCCCAGGTGCAGGACCCTACACTTGCCCTTGTTGAACTTCATGAGGTTACTCGCCGCCCAGCTGTCCAGTGTGTCCAGGTCCCTCTGGATGGCAGCGCAGCCCTCAGGGCTATCAGCTGCTCCTCCCAGTTTGGTGTCATCAGCAAACTTGCTGAGGGAGCACTCCATCCCTTCATCCAGGTCGTTAATGAATAAGTTGAACAGGACCGGACCAAGGACTGACCCCTGGGGGACACCACTAACCACAGGCCTCCAGCTGGACTTGGCACCGCTGATTACTACTCTCTGGGCCCTGTCATTTGGCCAGTTCCTAATCCACCTCACTGTCCACTCATCTATCCCACACTTCTGGAGCTTGCCCAGGAGGATGCTGTGAGGGACAGTGTCAAAAGCCTTGCTGAAGTCCAGACAGATGACATCCACTGCTCTGCCCTCATCTATCCAGCTATTCATTCCAAGATAGAAGGCTATTTGGTTAGTCAAGCATGATTTGCCCTTGGTGAACCCATGCTGGCTACTTCTAAGCACCTTTTGTCCTCCACGTGCCTGGAGGCAATGGACAATATGAGACGTTCCACATCAAAACTAACCCTCCACCACTCACAATTTCTATGACTTCACACCAACACACCAGACTCATTTACTTCTATTAAAACACTCAGGCACCAGTCAATGAGTTTTATTTTAAATCTGCTTCATATATCTCTCATCCAGAGCAGCTACACTAAAACATAAGCTAAGCTACATCTGAACCTCTCCATGGCTGATTTGAGTTTTTATATTTTCTGTCAAAAATGATAAAGTCTAAGATGAAAGGAAAACTAGAAATGTAATCACAGGCCCATGCCTGATTCACATAAAGTTTAAATTGCTGAACAATCTGTCAGTACACAGACTTGGTATCAATGATCTGTGAACTAAGCATTTAAACATCACATCACTGACTATTGTGCAGCAGTTAAGCCCAGGCAGCTAGCTGCTCCCTGAAATGCTTGCACACTACCAAAGCAGTGTTAAAAGCACTTCAGATTCCCCAGAACCACATGAAAGATATCTGTACAGTGGTAAGATATGGAGTGTGATAGCTACCTGCTGCTGTGACGTTGAAGAACTGCTAACATGGATCAGAACTGTCAATATCCTGAGCAAAAGAGGAGCTTGTGCATCTTTTTCACCTTCCAGTATTTGGGATTTGGGAAGAGGAATGGGGCAGGGAGCAGAAGGGGCTATGACATCTTTCTCCTCTCTGGCCCAAGGAGCGCTATAGCTTATTGCTACTCTGATACCCAGTAAAAAAGAAAGGTGAAATGTTATTTCTCTTCACTTCTTTCACAATTACTGATGTAATAACTCTCTGAAAAAAAAGACTAAGACTGAAAACAGACAGTTTAAAGACTATATTTATTTGAAAAAAATAAAAAAGTAAGCACTAATGGGAAAAAGTGGCTTTACCTTCTTTTCACAAAACCTTGCAGGTTATTAAAACCAGAGGTGGTTTTAATGGAGATGTTTAAAGCCTGCTTGGACACCACCCTGTGCTACACGCTCTAGGAGACCCTGCATGTGCAGGGGGGGTTGGACTAGATGATCTCTAGAGGTCCCTTCCAACCTTAACCATTCTGTGATTCTGTGGTAATGAACTCTAATCACATTAATTTAGTATTAAAAATGAAAAATCACAGTTTTAAAAACACAGCCCTGAACCTTTCCAAATTTATATTTCCTCTCTTTTAATCCCCAATTTAAAAAGATAGATCGATACATAGATAAATAGACAGGCAGATGACGAGGGTAAAATCTAGCAAAATCTAGCCTAGCAGTCCTCATGTAAATATCATGATGCAGATTCAACTATTTATTTCTCTGGATTCTTTTATTTAACATTTCAACAATATCTCAGATTTGAATTCTTCATATTCTTCATGTCTATATTCATATTCAAATTATTCATATTCACATAAACACAGTTTTAATCTTCCCTGCTTAAGCTACTGTATTTTTGTAAATGAGAGAAAGCTAACAGAGCCTCTTGACATGTCCATCAGGGCAAAATCCAGATCCCAACAATATGAACCGCAACTGAATTCAGTGCAGCCATGATTTCATGAAATACTATGATGGCCATTCTAAAGCCCTCTAAATTAAATTGACGATGGATTCAGAGTGTCTCCTCTTCTAATCTCTCCTTTTCTCAAAAGCACAATTTAATTTCCATTTTCGTTCCTAATTATCCTTTGGTGAACTTGGCCTTACAATAGTTGAGAAGGGTTTTTCTGCAGTAATCTTTAGTTAGATCTTTTCATTTGGAATTGAAAGACAGAAGGAATAACTACTTTGGTTTACTAGGTGGTACTAGAAAAAAAAACCAGAAAAGAGTAAACTTTGAATTAATTCTCCTCTACCAGACTGAATGGAATGAACAATGCCCATACAAACTTTTTTGCTAAATCTTCTGCCACTGACAGATGATTCTAACTGAATCATTTTCAAGACAAGATCATCACATCTTTTTATGATCAACCTTCAATTGCAAATTTTCTTGTCACTAGCAATCTGGCTAGATTAAACCCAAAAGATCTTGTAACTCACTATAAATTCCCTAACTTATGTAAATGGATTTATTTATTTATTTATTCATTCATTCATTCATTCTTTGTTTTATTATTTTGGTTTTGGGACTTGACGTCTTCATAAGATTTCCTTTAGTCTTTCACAAACTAAGGGAAAACTTTAGAATAAGGAAATCACAAAAAGATTTACACAATGGAAAAACAGAGAAGTATAGCACTGAAAAACAACCGTGACCTGGTTGCCAACAGTTACACATGTAACAAGTTAAATATGTAGTTCTATGAGTAGTCCTGGACTGATTAATAGCTTCTTTCTTTCAAACTTCAGATGAAAAAAATCTCCTATCTTGAACATGAATTATCTGTAGTGTAGGAATGCTTTGCAATTCCATAATCACAACTGTCACTAGATACAAGAAAGACAGAAGCAAAAAAAAAAACCCTCATTAATTTAAAATTTATTCTTCCTCCTACTTGCTGCTCGGTGCAGCTTCCAATTTACTGTCCTTCTTCAACAAATCAGACAAGATTTAAACCCCGTCACACCAGTGTTCTGATTCTCTTCAAAAGTTCTCTAAAAAGTTCTCTTTTCACATACCACAGAGCTGATGTGCATGCCAGAGATCAAAATTAGGAAAACTTCTAAATAAACAACAGATTGCAAACGAGAAAAATTAATCTTACTACTGGTGGACTTCATTTCTAACAAATTCAGTTGCAATGACATTGTGCTTGTTAACCAAGCTGTCACACAGTATAAGCATGTACAAAGATACTGTTTGTCTTTTAATTTGCAGAATTCTATTAAAATGTAGAAGATGTCAAATGAAATATTTGATGAAAAACATAAACTCTGTCATTGTTAGTTCTCAGATTCTGCTCAAGCAGTGCTACGCCTTACAATCAAGAGGAGTAAAACTCCTCATTGTTTAAATACTTTGCAGTGAGAGTTCCTTTCTCTTACAGGAAGCAGGTTTTACATGTTAATTTTCGCTCCTTTAGAAGGCAACATTTATTACCTACGAAAAGCTAGAAAAAAAGCCATTTTATATCATTTTCATCTTCCTTAAATGAACAATCTCTTCGACCACGTGTAAATCATTCAACAGGGATTCTTTTATTCCTTACCTTTTAACAAGTGAAAGGAAAACATTTTATTAGCTAATCAGGCTATCCCTGATCGTGAGTCTTCCCCTCTCCAGGATTCTCCTCTTGTGTCTGGAGTCTGGGGTTCTAGAAGGCTGCCCTTGGTAAACACTGAAGCCAAGAAGGCTTTCAGTAACTCTGCTTTTTTCCGTCTTTCATAACCAGGGCACCCACCTTCTTCACAAGCAGACCCATGTTTTCCCTAATCATCCTTTTGATGCTGATATACTTGAAGATGCTCTTCTTGTTGACTTTAACATCTCTTTCCAGATTCAATTCCAAAAGTACCTTAGCAATTGCTTTTTCTCACAGTTTTGAGGGCAACGGTGAAGAATTAGAAAGGAGGTTTTTTTTACCATGGCCTTCCTACCTATGAGTGTGCCTAATACGATTTTTCTCCTCCAAAATATATTCCAAGATCTATTAAAGAGACAAGTGGAGCTGAGAGCACTCAGCCCAATGTAATGTATACTTCAGTCCCATCAAGCGGAGAAAAATCATCTGTAGAAGATTTTCTTTTGAAAACCTGATAATATGGGTTAAATTCTGAGTTTATCTTTGTGCACTTGAGGAAGTCAAACAGTCCCTATAACTGCCAAATAACATAACAGTGCAACTCTGTGTGTGTGTAAGAATAGGAAATGGGCAGAGCAAGACAATTCTAATTCATGAAGATTTGGAGGGTGTCAAAGATACCCTTTCACGTAGAAAGGAAACAAAAAAAATCCCCACCTAGAACAATGCACATCTAGAATATAGCATTGTAGAAACTGAATCATTTAATTTCAATGAATTTAAACACATTAGGTGCAATTCAATTTGCTTAAATGTACGCATTTAAAAAATTGTCATCAAAAATCAGTGTAGCCAGGTTCCCCTAACAGTAAGCAGAGAAACAGACACTCCTGAGGAAAACCCACTGAGCCTATCTCACAAGTGACTGAAGGACTAGGATTAATTGTTTTCTGAACATTAAAATTTATTCCCAGTGAGTTCATTAAAATTTATTCCCAGTGAGTTCTATAGATAGAACTTAGTGTTATTAGCTTGGATTTGGTCATCTAACTCCAGATGTCCGTGTTAGAACAGATTACTTCTAGTTCTCTTTTCCAAAGTCATTTCTTTTAGTTTAAGATAATGATTATTTAGGAAACCTGTCTATATTAACATATGGGTTCTAATCAAGGATCAAAACAATTGCATCATTGACTATGTCTGAACCTTGAGAGCTGAGATGCAGCCAGATCTATGCTGAGTCTCTCCCAGAAAGAACAGAGATCTGGACGTGTCTTAGGGGAAATGTGTTCACCCACAAAGCAAGAGCACACCTTTCATTTTGAGAGAGTAGAAGGAAAGTGAATACTAGAAAGAAAAACTTCGTGATTAGCAGAAAAAATCATGTTCAACTGTGGGGAGTCTACCCAGAATACTCAGAGACATTAAGGAGCCAGAAGCAAGAATATTATAGACTTTGCATTATCCTTTTTCTAAATCTTACTATATCTTGAGTTACAATAAAATGATCAAATGATTATTAGAAACTTTCACAAGTTTGTGTTATCTGTTTATTCTTGCCATTGTATCTCTTGGAAGAGTTAAACAGTTAATTCAGAATAGTCTCAGAGTGGAGTTATGGAAATATGTGCCCTGTGTAAGAGTAGTCAAAAGCTATCTGCTCTGTTCCTGTCACTGAGATCCCTGAATGACAAGACCTCTTGGCCCGAGATGGGAAATTATAGACAAAATCATCCAGTTAGTGTGCTTGGCAAACAAAGGAAGAAAGAAAGAAAAAAGAAAACAAGCAGTGACACAATCACACCAAGGCAAGCTTAAGAATTACCTATCGCAGTGGGATCTAGAATCAACCTTACAGAAGAACAGCCAAGGAAATTCAAGTGCCTGCTCTACAAAATCTTACAAGAAAAGATGGAATTTCTCCTCCTAACCGTCCCCTCAAAAAATAAACAAACAACAAAGAGAAATCACCAATGTCAAAACACTTTCCACTGTTTCTGTGAAAGGTCTTCCCTGTAGCTTCTGCAAGACAAACAGAAAATTCTATACTATACTATACTATACTATACTATACTATACTATACTATACTATACTATACTATACTATTTTCTAACGGAAAATTCTATTCTATTTACCAATACATTGGTAAAAGGTTAAACCAAAAATGTCTTATGCAATTCTAATTGCAAAATTACAATACTTGTAGGTCATTTGTGCTGTAGGGGGTAAAACTGTGAATAGAATTTGAATTATTACTTTTAATGGTAGTATTCCACAAGAATAGACTGTCCCAAAATAATAAGGCAAATTTTTCACTATGCAACGTTTAAAACATTTTATCCATTTTTGCATTCTAGTATTTCACAGTTGTTGAATGACCTTCAGAAGATCTTTTTTTGCAGATAGTTACATTATTATATGTCCTAAACTCAGTGTTCTCACTCTGCATTTGCAATAAATCATCAGGGATAACATGTATTTCCATAGAGTTAATAAAATTCAGAAAGAGATTCCCTTTCTGCATTTGCACCCAATGCCATTGTCACAGTGAGGAATAACTACTATGGTCTACTTTAAGCTCCAAAATTTGCTCCCACTCACAGCAGGGTTAGACATGAGTTGTTTCATGAAGCTAATGGATCTGTCCTCTCCTATATCTGACATAAAACAGATGCAGCCAACCTAGAAACAACAACCTAATATCACCACCAAAGTTCAGATTGCACTTTGGCTTTCATTTCTGCTTAATGATTTTTGTCTGATTTCCTACAAAAATGATGGTTATACACTCATGCTCTGTTGATTTGACTGGGAATCTACCATCAATTTGATTTCCTTCCCATAAACAATAACTTTCAAACATAAGAGCTAATTTCTGCCAACTTACAGGAGTGTTCACAGGGTTTTTTAAGGTCTGGGAAAGTGACTGACTTCATAGTGGAAATAATTTATTATCTGAAATGAGAAAAAGATTTTAGCATGAATTCAAACATCACTAGACACCTAAGAATCCACGTTACAAATTCCATAGCTCCAAAAGAAGACCTCAGTTACTGCCTATATCTTCTGCAAAATATAATTTATGCGCTCTATCAAGTCTAGGAAACAAATCCACAGGAAACCAGACTTACAGGATATTTGTTATTATTCATACATACACTTCTCTAGCTGAAATTTTCCAGAAATATTTTTTTTCTGTAAATGAAGATAAGATGAAAAAAATCAGCTTCTTTGGAATACAAAGAGCACTTGAAAAGCAAATACATTCCTTTTGTTAAAATATATATTTAAATATGTTTTTATTTAAACTTTCTTGGCTGGAGATAGAAGGAGGATGAACTGTGAAGAATTGTGAAAATTCTTGTCCTGCCACAATCTTGAGCAGCTGATAATTTTTCTATGATATCATCCTTTATTCATTAAAATTTTTCTGTGTATAAAAAATAATTTCTGTGTATAAAAATAATGATGTATTTTCTCCAGTGTAAAAGATCAATCTCAAATCCAACAAATAAGAGAACATTAAATCCATTTTTGAACATGGAAAATATTACAAAGTAATATTAGTTTGTAACAATTGAAAATCTTTCTGGCCTTACTAGGGGAACATGTACATTCAAGTAAGTACTAATTTCTAATCATGTGCTTCATCACCTTATAAAATTAATACATGACCTCATAGCATTTATCTAATTTTCATGTGGTTTTTACCCTGTTCTTAACCGACATCATTGACATTTGAGCAAAATATCGCATTTAGAAAGCTGACTCTTCACACAGTTCAGGCTCCTCAGTTATTTCACCGATTGACTTCATGACTTGCAGACAGCGAAACTCAGTGAAGGAAAAATAGTTTATAAAGTCATAAGAAATTCAAATGCAGGTGATTTTTCACTGGTAGCTTGGTTTGCTTCAGGAATACAGATTTTTACTTGAATTAAAATGCTATTTTCTTTATATGTTTTTTACTGTTGTTGCACTAGGCCTGACAGAACATATCAGTCTGAATATTTTTAAACTCAATTGTTTTTTCTTATTTTTGTCATTTAAAACAGCATTAGGCTTTCTTTTTCCCTTAATTTGCATGAAAGTCAGTCTTAACTATGACTTTTGAAACTACTAATACTCAGCTGAGAAAAGTTTTAGAGTGATATTTTGGATTTTAGATCAATTCCATGATATACAAATCATAAAATTTACCAATATATGGTCAAAATGACACATCATTTCAGCCTTCTTTTATAACCTGTTGCTGCAGTTAAGATTTTAGACTCCTATAATGTAAGAAGAAATACAAATAATTTCCATCAGACAACAGCTGTTATTTTATCCTGCTATCTTTGCTTCCTTTTAGTCTTTGAGATATTTCAGTATGAAAACGTCTAAGTAAATGCACATTATTCATTACTGTTTCCATTAGTCATGACACAAGTAGTCAATCATTTTATGGAAAATCAAGAGATTCAGGAAACTGTACAAATGCATAAACACAGAAATTGTTCCTGCCACCTACTTCATTCTCACAAAATCCATTATCCTCCACTTGAGTTAGCTCACATAATCTGCAATCACTTGGCATAACTATAGATATTTTAAATATCTATATTGGTGATTCACAAAAAAAGCAGCTTTCAGGGAAGTCATAAGCATTAGTTTAAATAGTTAAATTTAGAAAACAAAAATTCCACTCCAGCCTTGCAAAGCCTATAAGGGGAAGACGGCTGAGAATAGAATAGCATTGCTTTATCTAAGGAAAGAGGATGTTATCCTTTTATCAGCTTGATACATTTCCTTAACAGTGTTAGCAGTAGCAAAGAGATAAGATAATGAAACACATTCATTTTAATTATCTTGAATATTTCCCCAGTGAAAGCTGAAAAGATTTAGTCCATTTCAGCAGTGAAGGGATAAAAAACCTAATCATATTCTAGCCAGATATATTTAAATAAACAAATAAATGTTACAAAATAGTTTATGAAAAGATATATTTTGCAAAAATTAATTTGCTATTTTTATTTTATATGACATCTAGCTTAGAAATTTGTGTAAGAGTTTTTCAGTAATCTTGTTACAGTGGCATTTCTTCTGATTTAACAACATTATTTTAGATTTTTTAAAATATGCATTAGTGATAATGAATAACATGACACAAAAATTGCTCTTTTTTTACACTGGAAAGTTTTAATTTAATAAACTCTCCTGATTTTGAGTGCAGATCATGTGTAGGATCTATGGAGAGTATGTTGTATTCTGACAGTCACTACCTCAACTCATGATCACCATCAACACTGATGGTATACTGTGTATTATAGTGCCCAGTCATCTATAATTGACTATGCAGTTACCATAACCATAAAGATTTAACATTTGTAATTCCTCTGAGTAACTGAAATTACACACAAGCACAAATAAATCACAACTTGAAGAGACTTCCTCCTACCTAATCCCAGTGATCAATGTATCTCTGTCTGTTAAAGGATGTCAGAGAGAGGAAATCTGGATGCTTGCTATTCAAAGTCAGATTTCGATTAAAAAAAAAGAAAAAGTAAAATACAGTTTTCAATCACAGTATTTAAGCTCATTGATTAAATGTATCATTAAATCACATAGAATGCACCTTGAATATGCATGAATGTACACTTAGTAAAGGGAGTTTTTAATGATATGTGGTTTTCACTACATCTGCATTACTGAGGTTACCTCTAGTCAGGTATCCCTGACCTATGTTGCCCAAATATGTTTGAGAATCGTTGTTTACAAGAGGTATATCTTCATTAATCCACTTAGCCGGCCTCAGATGAATGAGAGCAGGAAACCAAATCTGTCTCTTCTGTCCAAGGCTTTTGGTGAGGAAAATAGAAGAAAGCCCTTGAAAATGGAAAGTCTTCCCAACAAGTCTACTGAAATACAACTCACCCACATCTGCTAGCTGTCGCCCTCTATCCAGTCAAGTTCAAAATAGATGAAGCAGATGCACGTAAAAGCAGGAGCGCCGCAAAGCCAGGCGCAGTGAAGACCATACAGTAAATAGACTCTTCTGTGATAAACTTGCCTTGGATCTTGCTTAATTCTGAAAACATCAGGGAAGCAACTTTGGCTTAAGAATGCAGAGAGAGATTTACCCATACAAGATGAAATAAGATTACTAAGATATCAAGATGATGCCAAAAAAGCAAACAGATTTCACACAGCATTAAAATTCCCTCTCAGTTCATTGCTCCTGTAGCTCGTAGAACAGAAAGTGAATTAAGAATTAGGAGATTTTTTTTTAATTGATAGTCATACATGTTCTCATTTACCTTTCTCTGGAAAGGGGAGGGTTTTCTTAAGGCCTCTCAATAATATTGCTTATATCCATTCCGGTATAGATAAACTTCAGTATTCCTCTATGGAAACAGGAAGTGCCAGGAATTAGTGAACTAAGAAAAAAAAAAACAGTTAAAATGCAAGCATCATTTGGAAAACACTTCAAGCAATGATTATTATTTCAGAATTCAACTAATTACTCAAAACGACTGACTGTAATTAGAATATTATCAACTAGACTTAAAGCACATATGAATTTATAATCTAGTTTCCAGAGACATAAGAAAGAGTGCAGATTTGACTCTCATGCTATTTATATCAGGTTTTAACATAAACAATGTAATTGTACCTGGATCTGGATACAGTCACCTTAGAGAAATCCAAATTGCCTTTGTTGCACTGCAGACTTGCTCCAGATAACACGGAAAGAGATCATGATCTGGATCCTTTAATTTAATGGAGCAACACCTAATTTAAAGCAGATTAGAATCAGGTCTTGAATGTGAAGAAATAGTAGAGTAACAGTTTAAGGATATCATATAGAATATTATAATGAGAATGGAGTGCTAAGAACATAGGGTGCAATATGAAAAATGAGGCTTTATTTTCATGCTCACACCTGAGAAGCAAATGTATAACAGATGTTTAGATAAATCCATTCCTTTTAGCAATCTCACAGTACAAAAATATGTAGCACATCGTAATGGAACTGTTGGAAAGGCTGTATTATATAAGTGATCGTAAGGACTTCTCCACTAGGATATCTAATTTAATTTAAAACAGAGAAGTTGAATCTTCCTTTAGAGGAGACCCAAACAGCTTTTCATTGAGCAATCACTGTGAAGAGCTCTGAATAACAGCTATTAAATCTCCAATGTAAGTTTTCTGTGGATTACAAATCTATTTGTGTAGGGTATAAGTTGACATTTGTTTATCCATACATATATATATGTGTATATAAAATATTGCACAGAAGTACTTATAAATTTTATAAATATCATATTTAAGTTGCTGTTCTTTCATCTTGCTGCATTTGAATCTCCCATCATGTCATTTCCTTGGAAAAACATGAATTTCTTACAATAGGCCACAAAGGATTAGGAACAGAAGGAAATAAACAGTGTTGGAACAAGGAAGAGTTACTTTGTGACTAGGATAAAGCAGCCAAGACTCTACTCAAGTTTCTTTTCCCACTGTTCTACCTAAGAGAATCAATAATGTCTTGTATCTTAGGACACATACTTACAGGAAGTCTAGAAAGTATGGGTACATCTCTTCTTCACAGGGGAGTAGTCTAGATACTGAATATGGCTTTAAAAAGCATCAGAAGTGTATTCTTAAAGCTTTTGTGATAATTTTTGATGTTCTCTTCATTTTCTTTAAGATTTTGCAATCCTTTCCCTATTCCTTAGACTCCCAGTAAAATGAAATATTTATATTATTCTGCAAGATTCAGATAGCCTATTGATTTGCATCTCCTGTAATCAGACCACACAAGAGCACGTGATGAAGAGAGGAAATGAAGGGTAGAGGTTACAGCACATGGTGCTCACAGCAGTACTTGGGCAATGATAGTATTTTAGTAAGGAAAAAAAATGTTCCTCTTACCCCATTACCAAGCTACCAAAATCAAGTTCAAAAAAAAAATCAGTTCCTACAGGGATGGACAATTTAAAAAAATCAATAAAAAAGACAACTTTTTTAACACTTTGAAAGGCGAAAGGTGTTGCATCAGCCAAGATTATGGCTGTGGGATCGACCCAAAGTTCAGTGGTGAGAATTCAGCATCTTTTTCAGAGCATCTTTTCAACCTCAGTAGATTTTTGGAGAAGCCATACTTTGAGTGGGAAGGAAATTCAGAGCAAGTTCTTATTGCACATTTGCACTCCAAGCAATTCAAGAGGTCTAACCTGAGCATTAGATTACCAGATGCTCAGGGGATCATAGATTACCAGATGCTCAGGGGATCATTAATCCATCAGCTATTATGTCTGCATTCCATGATACTCATAAGAAATGCTACAGCTGTGAATCTCTAAAGTGTCTCATGAAGTGATGACTGACTTCAGAGATTATCACTCCCTTCTCCCTCAGAATTGGATGAAACTTCCCTGGTGCTTTCATATATTTGGAAGAAATTTTGGATAACCTCTGACTGTTTAATCCCCACAAGACTTTAGGAACAGTGCAAGTGTAGGTCGTAGATGGAGTGAAAAATTTTCCTACCAAATTCTGAGAATTCTTACCCTTCAGGTGCTCCCCGTTTTCCAGCAGTGTCGATGATTTCGTGTCAAGATTTGCAGAAGCGGACTGAAGGAAAACCATTTCTCTTAGGCTGAGATAAGACCTGTGTCTCAGAGATAAATATGCAAGCTCAGAAAAAAGGTAGGAGAGATAGGGGGATATACATATAGCTCTCCCTGAACCAAAAAGAGTGACTATATTTCTTAAAATTATTTTAAGGAAATGTTCATATGCCACAGGCACATTGAACGTATAAGCAGTGAAGCAAGAGATTTTAAATTTACATTTGGAGCAAATAAATAACTTGTATGGAATTTACACTACCAAGCAAATCATTTGAGCCAATATACTGAAAAAACAGAGAATTGACTGTTTAAAGCATGTGCTTGGAGTCCAGTAACTAAAGATATTTTTGTGAAGAAAATTTGCTAGAACTGATAGTTAAGCTTCAAGAAAGATATTTAAATCAGTGCTGCCCTTTTTGCCCAAATTTTTGCCCAAAAATTTGCCCAAATAACAAGAGGCCTCTAGAAACTCTTCAAGTTCTTTTCAGATGTTAGTTTCAGATGATGGAATCAAAAGTACTTTATCTCTCTCAGTATAAATTATGAGTTTTGCTTCCTCTAAGGGAAAAACAAAGATAGTCAATAAGTCTCAAGTCAAACACCTTCCTTATGACTTAATATAAAGCAGAAACTCATGCTGAGACATTGGTCAACTGTCAAGTGAGTTGTGTCCAAGTCTTGAGTTTCCAAAACAGGTTGTATTTTATCTGGAAAGAACGTAGATCAGATTATGTTTGTACTTCAGATGGAGTATCCAATAATTTTCCTCTTCCCTCTTGCATCCACACATAATGAAGATGGAAACAGGTGAAGTCTCCTGAGCCCAAAGCTGCTCTGCATTAGAGTCTAGGGTGCAAGCCAACCTGAAAATAGAATCAAGTATATGAGGTCAAGAGTGATAAAAACAGACAAAATGCATCCTCCCACAACCTATACCAAAGAATAGCTCACCTTATAAAATTCACTATTCTCTTTCACTATCTACTATTTCCGGATCATCGGCAAAACATTTAGTACTTAAGGCAACTTTTCTTTGAGCTTAAGAGTGTCAGCACTGCTTTCCACAGTGATGTTTCATTGTTATCCTTTACTAGAGGAGGAGGAAGAAAATAAAGAAGAAAATAAGAGAAAAAGGAGGATTAATTCTTAATTTGGAAATAGTCCAAATGTACTTTCTTAACAGCATAGCACGTGTTTGAATCTCAAAAGAAACAGACTTGAAACAAGTCCAAAATATTCTGGTTGTGCAACAACTATGAAGAGAAATTCTTTCTCAGAAAAACACCATTTGTTTTAATGGCAAGCTCAGTAATTCAACATAATGTTTTACATATCTAAGTACTTTCGCTGGACTATATATTACTATTCAACAAGAAATAATGTATGACTTCGGGGGTTTCACACCCATAACAAATTTTCTAGAGGAAAAGAAGATAGCAGCTCTTTATTTGTATTCAGCTGCCAAATATATTTCTGCATGTTATTATACTACTTCTGAAATATCTAAGACCTGTCTATGAAGAGATTTTATTTTTCCAAGAGCTGCATCTGTGTTGGATTTAGGGAGCTTGTGAAAACCAAATGTTCCATGAAACCGCATACCTGCAGTGCTGAAGGACAAAAAGAAAATGGCTTAAAACAACATATATAATTTTGAGCAATTTATGACAATTTATTACTACAAAATATTCTTGCTATTTCATTCTGCTTAATTGTCACAGTACATAAAAAGTGAAGAGAGTGAAAAGAGAAGTTTTGACCACAGGAAAATATTCCAGAAAAATATTGAAGAATTAAATAAAAAATAATGTAGCAGAATTCAAATATAAAAGATAAAAGTTTTTAAAAAGGATTTTACAGAGATTATTACAAATATGTACTTAGGTATCCATTCACATGGCCCAATTTTCAAAGCTGTTGACCATATAGATACTTCAGATGACCTCAGGGATTATGGCTAGATATTTAGAACTGTTGAAAATCTTGCTAATTCCTAATATACCTACCTGCACTAAAAAAAAAGTGTTCCCCTGAGAGTCATTTGCAAAAGCCTATGCAGTATGAATACCATAGAATACTGAGTATCATGTCATCTAATCAGCAGTACCAAACAGTATGAATTGTCTTCTTGACACGTTTGACACAGTCTGTTAATAATAGATGAAATTTTTTTTTCAGCTTAAGTAAATCTGTACAGTGAACAACAGCATCCTAAGCATAAACAACAGGGGACTTTATTTGGTGTTGCCCTAATTCTGTATGAATCAGTTTGGATACCTCAGAGTATCCACCTCAAGCTAGGTCGTGGCTTGAAGGAAAACAGTTTCTTTTTCTCTACCAAAATACCACTGTGAGAGTGAAAAAGAAAAAAAGTTTGTTTAAAATAATAATGCTTGATATTGGTAAGAATAGAGGAGGTACTGCCATGCATGCACTATGGTGCATGGAGGGTCATATGCAACTTATGCCACCACACAAAAAGAGTAAGGTTACACTATAGTTTCCCTTACTTACCAACTACAGGAAATTAACTGGATGCAAAGCAGTAAAGTCATCCCAGAAAGCAGTTGTCATTGCTTTGTAATTCCAGCAATGCTGTTGGTATGATAATTGTGTTTACACTATAAATCCTCACAGACCACTTTTCTTTTATACTCCTTTTTAACTTTCTGCTTTCCAACTTCCACAGAGGGAATTATGTCACATTCTACCAACTTCAGAAGGTATAACATAATAGCTGGTAATTTGTTTTTTTAAATATTTCTTTTTAGTGCAAGGGAAGATATTATTACATCTTTTGATAAGATGTACATCCTCACAGATGTTTGGTTTCTCACCATTTAATGTTTAAAACACTTTATTTTCCTGTAAAAATTAAGTTTTTACCAAGAGAAAAACACTTTGATTTACAGCCTTGAACTCTACTTTTCTACAGACAGCTTTTCTACAGACTGATCCAGCTCTCATTTGCCTGAGTTTTACAATGATTTCATTGACTTTAGTAGAAGCACTAATAAGATTTAGGCCTGAAGGATATCAATATGTTGTGAAAACCCACAGATAACTGAACATGCATTGCTTGCACTAAAACATCTACAAAACTTTTTTGCTTCTATTCATCTATGTATAGATGAAAAAGGTACTTCATACAAGAACTGAAACAGAGACATTCACACACGCCTTTCCTGCTCCTCATCCTGCAGCTACCTGCAGTCCTCAGTTTCATCATGAACTACCAAACCAGAAGACCAAAACAAAACACCATGCCTCACCCCAAGCTAGCAAACCACATAAAACCAGATAGCAAAATGTAATTGTATGAGCTAATTTATTTGGCTCTTACACATGCCATCAATGAAAATCAGAGGGTGGGGATGGAGTAGGGGGTCCATAATCATGTGGACTTTCCAGGCCACATGGTAGTGCCCTGGTGTAAAACCTGCCTTTTGGATGGTGTGGTCATCCTGGTGTTTCAGGAGCTGGAAAGTATCTCTGCCATGTGTCTTAAGAGAGGTCAGCACGACAGAGCTACGGTTGTTCTGTTATGTGTGTCTGTCTCCTGTCCTGATGTGCCTCATTTGCCTTAAAACTGGCTCAAAGACTGATACTGGAAGAAAAGAGCAAAAGCAGCCCAGGAAGAGCCATGTAAGAAAACTCACCTCATTATTAGCAGAAATTACTCCAACCAGATGCAAATCAATGTGCAGCCATTTTGGAGGAAACGGAAGAACTGCATAAAACTGGTTAACGTTTACTCATCTGCTGAGTTAAGAAATGTCTTTATTATAGGAGGATCAGCTAAAGCTACAAATAGTACAAAATTTTGTTCAGGCAGAAAATCCATTGATTTTATCTGATCATTTAAGACAAGTTAGAATAAACATCTCCGTTTACAGCAGTAGCAGATGGCAGGAACAATACTGGCATTGCTTATCTTCATACTGTCAATATCCTAAAAATAAATATAAAACATGTATATAGTAATAACAAAAAATAAAACACGTTGCTTCTAATTAGCCATATTTACATTCTGCAATAACATATATACACAAGTTAAGGTATAAGAGCTGCTTATGGCAGATTCTTTACTCTTGCCTGGCATTTTTTCATCCAGCTAAGTCAAGTCTTACAATATATATACCTCTTCAAAACACACTGGTGTAATAAAACACTGCAAAAGTGCATAGTCAAGTAGTGATTTTTTTGACCTCTTTTTTTAATAAAATTAGTTAATATAACATTGCCTTTCAAATGATGTGATGACAACCTAATCCATTTAACTTGGTATCAACCCTTAAAGTTACAGAGGAACTACCTGGACACACTGCATACAAGACACTTTACTCCAGTGACTTACACCATCTTGCAACTCCTCTACACGTAGAAATCCAAGGTACTCAGCAGGGTACCTGTTTCACCTGGAGTGAAATTGTTTACTCAAACTTCCAAGAAGCAAAGAAAATGAAGCATAAAGGCTAAGATAATAGGAACTGAAAATTTTAAGGTCTTTATAAGCCCTTGGAATTTGGTGTTACTGTCAGTACAAAAGAAGTCATGAGGAAAGAGCAGCAGATAGAAAATTGTTCTGCCTTATAGAAGAACTTTCTCTTTTGCTCTGATAAAAAGTTTTCTATAGAGCAGGCCAAGTCCTGGCAGTGTCTTGTGATATGATTGCTGTTTAATACCCCAATGTTTGTTATGGTGACAGGATCTCCCAAAGAGCCTTCCTTGCTGCATACTCAAAGGCCTTAATAGAACCTAATCCATTTTTAATTCCCTTAATTCCTTTTAATTCCTATTTTCACAAGTACAGCTACATCTTTGCAGTGCAAACTAAAACATGAACCTTACTGAGTCCGAAAAATATTTGCCAAAGTCTACTGGCAAGTGTTAGAGTAGTTCTAAATAGGGTAAATTCACATCATCTTTACTCTAGACCACAGAAATTACTCTAATGTTTATCTTGCATATTAAATATTCAAAGGAGAAGGAAATTCCAAGTAAGAGGCTGTGGCTGAAGGAATGGTTTGTCATTTTCAGTACTGCAAGAAATGACATTTATTGGGTAATCAACTGTTTAAATCCTATATTATTTCCATAGGTAGAGAATCCTAAGAATATATTCAGCCACAGCAAACAAAGGACAAGTGAAAAAAAATGTATATACATATACCTTTGTTCTTCAAAACTTCATGAACAAACTCTGAAAATAAAAGAAGTTCATGAAAAGAGCCCTACCTTTAAGCAAAAGTGAAACCACAGATTTGTGAGGAGCTTTTGCTAACCAGGAATTTAAAATAAAATAAAATAAAATAAAATATTAAATAAAACCTTTCTAGTTTTCTAGGTCCCTCTGACTCTACTAGCACACTGGTGCTATTTAGGAATGACATAACTTCGTGTAAAATACAACTACAGCTCTCAAATATTAATGTCAAGTCCTTTATAATTGTTATATAAATACTCTAGATCATAAGTGTTTAAATGGAATTCCATAATGCAGAAAGATAAAATTATCTCTCAGAAATTAAGCGGTTGAGTCACTAATGTTATCCATCCTCCTCCTTCCATACAGACTGAAGCAAACTCTCCTTTTCAACAATCCGAAGATTGTGTTATGAGGACTGCATGTAGGGCTACCATAATTGCTTTTGCAATTCCATCAATAACAAAAAAATCACATTATTATTGTACTCTCCTTGAATACAAGCTGAGGAATTCCCTCCTTCTCCAAATTAAAAATAAATAAATTAACATAAAAAAGGCTTTTCAGAATTACATGTTCTCTCCAAGAAATCTGCACTCTGCACGATCTCATTATTTAGCTTTCAGAAGACTAAGAAGTTACCCGTTCAGGTACGGCTTTCTATTCTAGGTCACCTAATTTATCTGGTCAGCTTCAAAAGGGAACAGAGAAGTAGTAGCTGAAGCTCATCCTGAACAGCGAGCTTTGTCTGACTGGGATATGGTGTACTGTTTGGTATATGTCGCATTCATTTAGAAAATGACATTGGAAAGAAAAATACCATTTACTGACTTACTAACGATTACTAACAGAGACTAAGAATCTCTGTGGTACATTCACCTCTATGCATAATGGAGCACAATTAGGAGGAAATTAGTGGTGGGGAAACTGGGGATGGACTCGTTGCTGTGAACCGTGAGGTCCTCTGAAGCTCAGCAAAGGGTGGGGCCACGGGACATGGGGGAATAATGGGTAAAAAGGGTTGTGTTTGTCCATTAAGTAATGAGAACAAAAGTGAGTTCTGCTCTTGCCACCTTGAATGGACAGTGGGTCCAGGTCTCCTCACTCACTTGTGTCCCGCCTGCTCGTGCTGGGCGGGATGGTTTGAAACACATGACCGTGGAGACTGACAGCAGAACCGTTATTCCTCCTAGGATCTAGGAGTCTTCACCTGGCCCTACCACTGCAACTGTCTAACAGCAACTCAACACGCATCCCAGCTTGAACTGGTATCGCTTTGAGAGTGTTTTACTAATTTGTTAGTAGATAATACTGCAGGAGTAAGATCATCAGGGCTGTTTGACTACAGCAGTGGTGCCACAGTCGTCAGCCTGATGTAATTTGAGGTTTGTGCTTGACTATTAAAAAAACAAATGACCAGCTCTGACAGCAGATTCTTCCTTAAGGGCATATAAACAACTTTTTAGCAGGGTCATCCAGTTCAGCCTCGATCATTTTTCCTATATGTGATGAAAATAAATGTGACAAAAATAACACAATGAATCACTGACTCAAGGTCCAGCATTGTAGAGCTCTGTAAAGAATGAGATGTGAACTGCTATACATAAAGTTCAGAAAAGATAGATGCATTGTAAGTCTTTCTTAAATGCTTTCTTAAATCTTCATCAAACTGCAGAGTTTCGATATTTCTTGGCATAACTTCATGTTCAAAGTAATCTTTGGTAGCTATTGTTTACTCTCGTGGACTTGCAGCTTAAACAAGAAAGTTAGGTCTGGATGATAGTTTTCATTGTCTCTCCTATTAATTCCTCCATGAATTTTTACAGAACTAATTAAGATCAGTGATGTTCAAGAACAGACTCTTTCTTTTCATCTGGAATCCTCTGCCAACACACTGATGTTGTAGAATTCATATGAATTAGAATCTCAGCCAGCCCGAGGCTCTTTCTTATAAAAGAAAGAAAACTCATCAGACATATATGAACATTTAATGTCTGTGAATAATGAGAAACTTAATATGATAAACAGAAAACAAAATTTGCTTAGTATTCCTGATAAGTCATTTTCAGTTTAATTCAAACTATCTTTCATACTCTGTCTCCAAGAGAACATTAAAGAAAACTCTTTCAGTTTATATTATACTTACTGGAATGTCTTTTTCTGTATAGTGCAGCTTTAAGAAACTCAGTATTTTTTATTTTGCTTCTTGACACCTGAAGTGAACAGTCTTTTGATTAATTGTGGGTGTATTGAGGAGCAGGGGTCTCCGAGGTGGTGAAACAAAGACCTTTCTCAAAGCCACACCACAGCTTATATACCCTCGTACAAACCAACCCTGTCCCCTCCCATGAGGGGCTCACAAAGCACCCCCACACCCTCTCCACGAGGTGCTCACATGGGAACCATGAGCTCCCTGAGCTGCCTCCAACCAATCCTCACAAGCCCCAAACACCTTTATACAATGAAATCAAAATGTCCTAACGACCCGGAGTTTTACTTTTCAATGACCCCGAGTTTGTTCCAGGCTCTGCAGACCCCCACATCTCCCCCTTTTTTATCAATTGATGGGGTGTTCCAAGACGATAGGAGACATGTCCATGGATGTCCTCCAGGTGGAAACTCCTCTTAGTAGTGCATCTGTGTCTGCTTTGCCATCTTCATTAGGGAGTCAGGTCTGCATCTGGATTGTCATTGCATCGGTGGTGACAGCTCACGACATGTGGTTTATCATCCTCTACATGAACCTTCTCAAACAGGAATCAAAATTGCTACAAAAACTAACAGAACTATAAAACTTACAACTATAACTTTCCCAAACCACTCAGCAAGTCAAATCCCCAGCCCCCAAATATGAAAGGATGGGGAGCACCAAGAATCCGGATAGCATTCTCCTCTGAGGACTTGGGATTGTGGCTCAGAGTAATCATGGCAATGAGTCTTGTCCCAACACCTTGGTCAAAGTTACTGACACGTTTGCTCTGGACTGTCGGAGAGATGCAGTCAGCGTCCTCGTCACAGAGGCCAGGCTTAAGATGCAGAGCATCACCTTCAGGGCTCCTTTTCGTCCACCTCTATCGCTGGACGGACCCATCTCGCGGGTACCCATAGTGATCCTGTTCCTGTGGAAACACAAGCATACCCTCAACCCCACATTGTTAACGGTACTGGTCCTCCCCACTTCTGGGTGTCCAGGTTTTTGTATTTTACCAGAAACTGCCCCATACTTTGAATCTCCTCTAGGTGATTCCACTGGATTGGCATCATTCCATACTCCTCACAATTTAAGAAATTTAAAACATATTTAAAACATAAACCTTATTTGACCTATCTTGAGATGTGTGTCCCTCACTCCCTCTTTTGTGTTTATTGAGCATGTTTTTCAACATGCTATGTGCTCATTCTATTACAGCTTATCCCATAGGAGAGCATAGGATGCCTGTCATATGTCTAATCCCCAGGTTTGGAGATTGCAAATGCTTGGGAGCTGTAGGCTGGTCCATTTTCCATCTTGACTTGCTCAGGGATGCCAAGCATGGCAAACGCTGTGAGGAAATGTTGTCTTCTCCTGCGTGGGCCGTTGCCTCAATAATGCTTGAATATGTGTTGATGTAGACATGAACTTATTTAAGTTCACCGAATTCTGGAATATGGGTGAAAACAGTCTTTTAAGTCTATTATCTTTCAGTTTTTTCAGTTTGCTGTTATCATGGTTGGTGTTATGGGTGTTACCCAAAAGTCTTCACCTGCAGGTTCCATAACCAGTGCTGAACCTGAGCCCAGTTCAACCTGCAGGGGCTCTTCCTGTGGGTCCACTGAGACCCACCTTACTGCTTGCTTTGCTGTGGCAGCCACTCCCAGCAGAGGTCTATTGGACTGGCCACCTTGTCCTCCATTCTCTTCACATGCATCACTTGTGTCCGTGCGCAAGCATCAACCGCGCTCCACCTCTCATTTCCCAACTTGGGGAGCGCGTGACCATCCCGATGGGTAGCGGAGCGGTACTGGTTTGCATAATGTCGTCCTTTGCCACATCACAGGCAGGGATTGGGGGCAGCCAGTGGTCTCCGTCGCCGCGGGCCTTCCCTCTTGAAATGCCCTTTCATCTCACATTGAAAACAAACTCCCTCGGACCCTCTCCTTTGGACTGCAAGAGATGCATATGCATTGGCAAGCATCTGCAGGGGGTCCTCTGTGCTGTCTTCCATATCCTGACAGGCCTTAACCATGTCCGATATCGTGGAAGCACCCCCGGTCTGCTGGTGTAGTGCCCTGAGAAGCGCTCGGCAGGCTTTGTTGGCATTTATCTCAGCCAACTGCTCAAGAATAAGCTGTCGAGGGCCGTCTCCCGTGGCTTGCCGATCCACTGAGGCTTTCAGCCGCTCTAAGGATTTTACCAATGATTCTCCTTTTTCTTGGGTCACCTTGGCAAAAGGCTCTCGCGCCTTTGCATCACCATCATCTGGCACAGTGGATAGGGCCTCTAGAAACAGCTCCCTGGATTGCACCAGCGTGGCAGGCGGGCATTGCGCCTGCATCTGAGGGTTATTGTAATTCCCTTCCCCCAAAAGCATTTCAACATTCACTCCACGCATTGTTAGGTTAGAGATATTATCCAAGGCCTTTCGGTTCGCTAACTCGCACCACCCTTGAAGGACTACTGCATGTTGTACAGGAGTTAATAACAACTGGGTTAACAGCTTATGGTCGTCGGGGGTAAACCACTCATCTTCCAATGTCCCCCATATCAGCATAGCAGTGTAGGGGGCCTTTAGTCCATAGTCCTTCACCGCTTGGCAAATCTCCTTGATGACAATATACTCAGTTGGTCTGTGCTGCGCTCCATTGTTAGGATCAAAGATAATAGGACATGCCAGCACTGAGCAGCCTATCGCAGCCCCTACTTCCACGGGTCCTGCTCCCAATGTCTCTCGGCGGATGCGTGCCCACCAATCGTCCTTCTCCCCCGACGCCTGTTTGTGCTCTGGTTCCAGCACCACACCCTCCTGCAGCTCCCCATGCTCTGGTTCCAGCACCACAAACTCCTGCCGTTCCCCTTGCTGTGGGGCAGGAGGCTCAGGGCAACGGGACATGGCGTGTCTCTGCCCTGCCCCATAAGGGCCACGCGTCCCCTCTGCTGGGGTCGCCCGTGTGCAACAGCCCTTGGGTCCTGGCGGTACCACCTCCGCCTCCCCCGGGGAGGGAGGTGCTGCAGCCGCTTCGCGCCCCGTAGCCGTGGTTGCCACGTGCCCTTTCAAGGTCTCATATATCACATGCCAGGGTTTTAGCAGTGTTGCAGCTACCCTAGTAGTCCAGTCCCAAAGTACTATCCCAAATCCATGCCATGCATCCAAATTGTACACCATGGTTTCCAAAAACGCATTCTGATTTTCCAGTCCCCATTTCAATAGCCGAGTTAGTTCATCCGGGTGCACATCCTTCCCCTTCCCTGCATTCTCCAGGATGTGCCTTAGGACTTGCAAAGTCCTTTCCTGCTCCTTAGTTATGGATCCTCCCATGGTCCCCGACAGCCTGGTTCCCTCTTTTCCCGAGGCTAGAACTTCAGTGAAGTCAAAGCAGTTTTGCGCGCAAGACGTTCTCACCCATCCTTCCTGTCGGGCTTACCCCACAGCACGATCTTCCCCGATCGTCTGTTCAAGTCCCTGTTCGGGTGCCATTTGTGGGTGTATTGAGGACCAGGGGTCTCCGAGGTGGTGAAACAAAGACCTTTCTCAAAGCCACACCGCGGCTTATATACCCTCGTACAAACAAGCCCTGTCCCCTCCCATGAGGGGCTCACAAAGCACCCCACACCCTCTCCACGAGGTGCTCACATGGGAACCACGAGCTCCCTGAGCTGCCTCCAACCAATCCTCACAAGCCCCAAACACCTTTATACAATGAATTCAAAATGTCCTAACGACCTGGAGTTTTACATTTCAATGACCCCGAGTTTGTCCCGGGCTCTGCAGACCCCCCACAATTAATAGACTGTATGAGCCCCATGTGATCTCAGGGTGATTTTTCAGGAGGACTTTAATACGGTGGCTTCCTATTTTCCAGAATTTGAAACTACCCCAAACAGAAGTTTACAGTGCTCACCAAATGGAAGACACTTCCATGTCAACAAGAAATCTAAGAAATATTTGTATACAAAGTCATACTTCTGAAATAAAATACGTCATCCCATTCTAACTTCAAAGAGGAATTGTTCTATACATCCAAAGGATTTATTTATGACTCTAGCAAGTTTTGTAGCACGGAAAGAAAGATGAACACACCTTCTAAAGTTGCATGTCTCAGGCATGCGTTTGAAGTCATAATATCAAATAATTGCCTTTCTAAAATAGCCTTTAATGTGGAACTGTTACTTATAAAACTTGGAATACTGAGAATAAAGGCCAAATCCTCATCCATGAAAGACCAGGAACCTCTGATACTTTAATCTTGCTTTAGACAATAATGAAGTTTAACTTCAGTAAATAAACTTCAGTAAATTTAGTAAGCATGTAGGTGTTTTCATCCACTTTCATGAAAAATAATGGAATTGAATGCTGGCTCTGGTACTTAATAACTTACTGAATTACTGCACCAAAGGTATACAAAAATGCAGCAAAATTAGGCATATCAATCATATTTTGACAATATGTAGAGAAAGAAAAAAGTAATCCAAGCAGAATATTTTTAAAAAGGAAAGACATGATTTAAGGTTTTCCAGTTTATTTTCCCTATCAGATTATTTTCTTTTCAGTACTGCATAGAATAAAGGTAACCCAAATATAAACAATGCTTTTAAAAATACAACTTTGTGCATTTCTGAAAGATTTCTGAGTTCTGCTAGTATCATAGCTCTCCAAATTTGTGTCTTTACAAATCCTAGTGTTAATCACTCAAATATGTTTCATTTCAGGAGAAGAGTTTAAGGTAAAGGTACCAAATTGAGATCTGGTCTAAGAGGTCACATTACTCATGACATTGAATTTAACTGCTTGTTCTTTCAGAAGACTATGCACAGATACAATCAGTGCAAAAGTAAACCCTGAAGTCAGCTTTCAAGAGAAATTCTGGCTGTTACTTCAGTTTTGTTTATAAATAGAAGCTAGAGTATGAATGAATGTGATAACTGAGGTTCCAGAGTGACTATATTGCAATTTAGTGATGACTCATGACCCCTGTTTTGTTTCATGCTCTATTTTTATAAAAAGATCTCCATAATAATTCCTTCAAAAGTGGATAAGAAAGCAACTGTTTTGTCACACTAGCAAGCTGAAAGAATCCAGAACCATGTCAGTGATACCAACTGACAGTTGGATATCCAATAGTGATATCCATTTCCAACATAGCAAGCACAGCAAGAGTGCAAGGGTGTGTATGAATGCACATGTGCTTCCAGACTAAAAGAAAAAAAAAAAAAAAAACAAGAAAAAATAGCTTGATTCCCAGCTGTATAGGAGTAGCTTTAAACATTTTTGATTTCCATAGAGTGAAGAGTATGTTCAAATCAACTTATAGGTTGCTTTCCACTTCCTCTTCCAGGATGTAGATATTACATGTCTTTATGCTCTGAATATTTTCCAGACACTCAAAACCTTTTTCAGACAAATGAAGAAATTCTTTGATTTCAATTTCAATTTCAATTTCAATTTCAATTTCAATCTGAAGGCTGATTTGCAAATTATGCTTCTCTATAGGATCATATGACAAAAAAAGAAAAAAAAAAAACCCACAGTAAATTAATACCATGAAGCCCCACATCTGATTTAACCTCATGTAGTGAGTGCTGCAAGTGCATTTGACCACTTCACACATGGGCATGCACAGCGATCGCAGAGTGACTGCCTGCATGACAAACTATGAGACTGTGAAACAAATCTGTAACCTTAGAGTTGTGCGGAATAGTGAGATAATATTTGTTTTAGAGGTAAAGCTAAAGTTTAACAGTTCAGCAAATTTTGCTGGTTAGATCTCTGTCTAGCATTCAAAGAACTAACAAAATAGACAATTGTCTATTAATAAATATGTTCATGCACATATATCATACAATCACCGAATCTCAGAATGGCTGAGGTTGGAAGGGACTTCTAGAAATCATCTAGTCCTACTCCCCTGCTCATGCAGGGTCACCTCAACACGGGACACAGGGTGGCATCCAGGCAGGTTTGGAAGATCTCCAGAGAAGGAGACTCCACAACCTCTCTTGGCAGCCTCTTCCAGGACTCACAGTAAAGAAGTTCTTCCTCACATAGAGATGGAACTGCCTGTGTTTCAACTTACGCCCATTACCTCTTGTCCTATCACTGGCCACCACTGAGAAGAGTTTGGTCCCCTCCTTCTTACATTCTTCCCTCACATATTTATACCTATTGATCAGATCTCTCAGTATCCTCTTCTCCAGGCTAAATAGACCCAGACTGATTAGTCTTTCCTCATATGATAGGTGCTCCAGTTTCTTAATCATCTTTGCTACTCATCGATGGACTCTCTCTAGAAGCAACACGTCTCTCCTGTACTGGGCAGCTCAGAACTGCACCCAGTACTGCAGGTGTGGACTCACCAGGGCTGAGTAGAAGGGCAGGATCCCTTCCCTTGACCTGCTGGCAACACTCCTCCTGATGCAGGCCAAGATCCCATTGGCCTTCTTGGTCACGAGGGCACATTGTTGACTCCTGGTTAACTTGTTGTCAAACAAGATTCTCCAATTCCCCTCCGTGGAGCTGCTTTCCAGCAGGCCAGCCCCTAATCTGTCCTGGTTCCTGGGGTTATTCCTCCCCAGGGGCAGGACCCTGTACTTGTCCTTGTTGAACCTCATGAGGTTCCTCTCTGCCCAACCAGTCCAGGTCCCTCTGGATGGCAGCACAGCCATCTGGAGTGTCAACTACTCCACCTGGTTTGGTATCATCCACGAACTTGCTCAGGTTGCACTCTGTAACCTCATCCAAGTCAGTGATGGACAAGTTGAGCAGCACTGGGCTCAGCACTGATCCCTGGGGGACACCACTGGCCACAGGCCTCCAACGAGACTCAGGCCCGTTTATCACCATCCTCTGAGCCCTGACATCCAGCCACTTCTACCTCACTGTCCTCATGTCCAATCCACACTTCCGGAGCTTTCCTATAAGGATGTTGTGGGAGACAGTGTCGAAAACCTTGCTGAGGTTAATGTGGATAACATCCACAGCTTTCTCATCATCCACCCAGCCAGTCACTCCATCATAGAAAGCTATCAGGTTTGTCAAACACAACATTGCCTTGGTGAATCCATGTTGGCTTGTCCTGATCACCTTCTTCACCTGATATGCCTAGAGAGGGTCTATAGGATGAGCTGCTGCCATGATAAAGCATTCATATGCTTTCACCTAATTTTTTTTTTTTTGTAGTAATATAGTAAGTACTTTCTACTTACAACATTCTCTTTGCTTGTGAAACTTTCTAATGAAACTTCTGGGAATTAAGTTCCCTGGAAGAACTTAAGGGAAATTCTAATTCTGTTTTAAGGAGGATAAATACTTTATCCAAGTAATTCTTTCTAAAGCATGAGTCTAGGGATCTTTATAGAGCTGGAATATATGCCTTTATTTAAAACATGCAAGTACAAGAAAGTGGGGAGAAATGTTCTAAAGGCTTCACTTTTTTTCCTAGAATTACATATCAACCATTATTGCTCATGTCCTCTATCTTTTTTTTTTTTTTTCCTTCAAAATATTCCCTATAACCTTTCTCTGATAGAAACTGGTCTCCTGTTGCCTCCACACTCTTCCTACTTATAACTTACATGTGCAATCTGATGGGAAAAAAATAGAGAGATAAAAAGCTTAACTCTATACATTTTGCAATTAAGCTGGTCAAGGGATCAGCCATCGTCTCATTA
This sequence comes from Eudromia elegans, assembly GCA_003342815.1. Taxonomy (NCBI): domain Eukaryota; kingdom Metazoa; phylum Chordata; class Aves; order Tinamiformes; family Tinamidae; genus Eudromia; species Eudromia elegans. Next base: position 712,983 of record PTEX01000248.1, read on the forward strand.
CAGCAAGTTCATACTAGTGCTAAACATAAGCCTAAGAAATGTCCTTAAGCTTTCCATTTACCCAGTCACATCTCAGCAAGTATTTGTTTGGAATCAAGAATATGAAATAGAATGAATGCTTTCTATATAATTTTTCATAAAATCTAAGCCAAAAAAAGTGCATTTTTGGAGGGCTTGAGAGCAGAAGTCAATTGCAGCATTCGGTTTTCACTGTAACTCAGCATTGTTTGCAAGTACTTCTAAGTATTACACAGCAAAGTTATTCCACATTTCCAAGTGGAATGGTCCCCAGCAAGTTCCCCTGGGACAACTCCATGCTACTCTAGGGAGAAAGAGAGCAACAATTTGCAAAGTCAGTTCTTGCTTCAAGTGGTTTTTAATTTGCTGCAGTGGTTTGTATGAAACCACTCGAGCATAGAGGTAACAGCAGATGTGACAGTGAACCCCCTGCGTATGTGTTATTCTAACACTCAGTTTAGGCCTTCAGGGACTGTGAAGAGCACTACTGAGCAGTGCTCCGCTTTTCCTCCCTGCTCATAATTCCAGAGCACTTCTCTAAACAAGCAAATCATCTTTTGGGAAAGTTTGCAAGTTTACTCACGGTTAATTTCTGCATGGCTTGTTTCCTTTCTTTGAATGCCTTGCAACAGCTGTAACTTGCATTAGGATCTTCAGTGTAGTCCTTATGTGGAGGTTGTTAAAAAAATCAAGTTGGAGGCGGGTGATCTGAGCCTCAAGCATCAGCTCAGAGTATTAACTTCCACAGGATCACAGACTGGTTGAGGTTGGAAGGGACCTGTAGAGATCATCTAGTCCAACCCCTCTGCAGGTGCAGTCACCTAGAGCACGGGGCACAGGGTGGCATCCAGGCGGGTTTTGAAGATCTCCAGAGAAGAAGACTCCACAACCTCTCTGGGCAGCCTGTGCCAGGGCTCTGCCACCTTCACAGTAAAAAACTTCTTCCTCACATGGAAATGGAACTGCCTGTGTCTCAATTTATACCCATTACCCTTTGTCCTGTCACTGGCCCCCACAGAGATGAGTGGTGGGAACTTTATTGTGCACTTCTTGCAGACTTGTAGAATGGAGCCTCTGTCGCTGAAACCTGGACAGGGATCAGAGACTCAGAGAATGCTGCAGCCCCAGGAGTGTCAGGCATTGCAGTGGGGATAGGACTGGGCAGGTGCCCATGGGTTAGACTGGGCACCCTAGGGACAGGCACAAGCAGGATTGTGACACAGAAGGGCCATAGCCCTGCCAAACCGATAGACACTGGGCTGAAAAAAATGACTCTGGTGAGATGTTGGTGGGAGCTGGGCTTTGCCACCAGCTCTACTCCCAACACGTCCCACAGAACAAGGCCAGCCATGGTCCTGCTGATTTCAAGGTTGGCCATAAATCTGGTCAGGAGATACTGCCTAGGCACTGAGAAAAGCTTTAAAGTGTAAAGTTATTTGACTCAAACTTTGCACTGAATAAAAATAAAAATAAAACCAAAAACATTGAATACATCCCTATTGTCATATACCTCATGTCAGATATCCTCTTACGCTGTGCTTTTATACCAGTCTTCAGTATCAAGATAAACCAGACTCTAGGCTTTTGGGGGAAAGATTGTGACTCTACATTTGTCTAAGATATAAAATTAATAATAAAGCTGTTTCTTTCCAGATTTCAGGATTTTTCTGATTTTGAATTTTCCAAGGAAAAAAATGCTTTTTTAATTCCTATCTCCTCTCGTTTCTTTTAATCCTTGCTCAAAAGTGTAATAAATAGAGGAAGAAGTAGAAAATACTTTGCTAAAACAACAAAGTTCTACACTATCAAGAGAAATCTGTCTATTTTCCTCTCTTGTGCTATCACATTTAAAAACAGACTGTTCACTTCTCAGAATGAAGACACCACACGTAGTTCTGTTCTCAGAATGAAAAAGAGCTTCCTCTCTCTGGTTTCAGTGCTAATAAGTCAGGGTAAAATGAGTAGAGCTATGAAAGAGTCAGATCTGTGTTCTTACGGTCACTTGAGATCAGTTAAATCTCAGTAATAAGTAAGAGAAGTTGGACTACTGCCTAACAAACGTGTACGAATTTTGATTGCTAGGATCCTGAAAAAAAGAAGAGTTCTCATACAAAACTATATAACAGCAAGCCTCTCACATAAATATTTTGCAGTTTGCAGTCCCACTTATTCAAAGTCCTCAGGGTACAGTGGACATCTGGTATATAGAGTACGGGCTCTCAGCTACCAGAAAATACACTCAATCCACCAAAGCCCCACTCAATAAATACCTTATCATTGATGGTGATAAATTTTATTATAAGGAAAATTACTAGAAACATCCAAACCCCCTGCTTTTATTCAAGGAAGGATGCCTGAACAGTTGTCTAAATATTGGTTTTCTGCAGATTGCGCAGTAGAGCCTAAAAAGCCTTTCTGCACTGTGACTATGAAAATGGTGTTCAGCCACCTTGATACTTTGCATCTGTTATGCATTTACTTTTCAAAACTCTCTCAGAAAATAAAAACATCAGTTTTCATCTTGTGCACCATATGGCTCAGGCATTTTAGATCTGCAGCTTAATCTCACAGACCTGGCAGTTTAGTATTACTGTATTTTTCACTTAAAAAAAAAAAAAAAAGCACCTTTAATATCTAGTGTTGTGCTAAATGAAAATCTCTATATGTGAGGAAGTATGTCCTTATATATGATCCCAATCATAAAAGCTGGTGCAGAGACGTGTCCTAAGAAAATGAACTTCTAGGTTCTAGGGCACAAGACTACCATAATTCACATGTGGAGATCACAGAATCACAGAAGAGCTGGGGTTGCAAGGAGCCTCAGAGATCATTTAGTCCAATCCCCTTTCTCAGACAGGGTCACGTATAGCACATTGTGTAGGATCACATCCAGGCGGTTGTTGAATATCTCCTGAGACAGAGACTCCACAAACTCTCTAGGCAACCTGTGCCAGAGCTCTGTCACCCTCAAAGCAAAGAAGTTTTTACTCATATTCAGTTGGAACCTCCCATGTTTCAGTTTGTGCCCACTGCCTCTTGTCCATGCTTGCCACCAGCCACCACTGAAGGGCCTGACCTCATCCTCTTTTTTTCTCCTCCTTAAGATACACATTGACAAGATGCCCCCACCGCCTTCTCTTCTGCAGACTGAAAAGCCACAGCTCTGTCAGACTCTCCTCATAAGAGAGGTGCTCCAGGTCCCTAATCATCTTTGCAGCCCAGTGCTGGGCTCTCTCTATTAGTTCCATCTCTCTCTTGTTCTGGGGAGCCCAGAACTGGACACAGCTCTGCTGATGCAGCCTCACGAGGGCTGAGTAGAGAGGCAGGATCAGCTCTCTTTGCTTGCTGATAACACTCCCTCATGCAGCCCAGGAGACCGCTGGCTTCCCTGGCCACAAGGGCACATTGATGGCTCATGGTCACCTTCTTGTCCAACAGGATTTGGTCAAGTTACTCTGCAGCAGGGCATCCCCCACCTGTCTTGGTGCCTGGGGTTATTCCCACACAGGTATAGGACCCTGTACTTGCCTTTGTTGAACTTCATGAGGTTCCTCTTTGCCCATCTCTCCAGCCTGTCCAGGTCCCTCTGAATGGCAGTGCAGCCCTCTAGTGCAACTATCAGATCATCTAGTGAGGGAGGAGGTCTTATCTCTATAATGTTACAAGTCAAGATTTGTGTTATATCTCCTTTTTGCCTGGAAGCTCCTGGGAACTAGGATGCTTGTTATGTGCATCCAGACACAGCTTTGCACAACAGGGCTCTGTTCTAGAGTGAGAGCCATGAAGGTGGAAAAAACTGTCTTAGTTTTTCAGTATGAGTTACTTCAGAGACTCTCAGTTTTACCACTCCCTGCTGCAACTCTGTCAAGGGAAAAATCTCTTTGCCAGCTATTACCTGACATGTGCAGAGAGTAACTAATGTAGATCCACCTGGAAATTATGCTTAGCTTGTTACTGTGCTTGGAGTCACAAGCCCTACAGAATAACACTTCGGGGATGGGTGTTTCGGTGCATTTCATTTGCATTTTATTAAGTAGCCTTAACATGTAACTATGTTAATGCAGCTACAAAGGCCAAAAGACTTTTCCTCTCCGTATCTCTTCATCAAAAGCTTATAGGTAACTGTAAACACAACGGTAATCTTCGCCTACCACTTGTTAGTAGATGGTTGTATGTTTATTGTTTTTACTAGGTAGCAAATCTCTTGGTTGCAACTTTTTACTGTTAGTGTCTATTTTCATTATTCACAGACACTGGGAATGTAAAATTCTAATTACAGCAATGGCATAACAAATTACGGAAAATGATGTATTCGACAATATAATACAAGGTTTAAACTTCCTTATATTTTATCTTCTCTCAGATAAATTAGAACATTGTAATTCACAAAGCAGAAAGTAATGCATCAAATCACTTCCCGAAATAAAAATACAGCAAAGGGAATGGAGTAAGGAGGTAATCTATATTACTGATGCTGTAAAATTGGCTATCAGTTATATCAGGACTGAGAGTCAGGTTTCCTTTTTAAAAAGTAAAGGAAACAAACAATAACAACAAGAAGAAAACCTCTCAATTGGCTTAACCATTCCCTTATCTTAACCAGTCTCAGACTATCTTAGTAGCTGACAAAATTTTCAATAGAAAAATGAGCAATTGCTGCCACACACGCAAAGATATAGCACTCTGTAGACCAGAACTATTGTGCATTCCATACTGTTCATTATTTCTTTTCTATATATCTTATTTTAACTTTTTATTTGATGTTTTGGAGGTTGTCTGATTTTTTTCCCTACAACCTCTTATTGAACTGTCCAGCGTTTCATAGCTGTTTGTCTCACATTTATTGAGATCCTAACAAAATATATATTAATTACTTTTCTTCAATGATTATGTATGTATTAACACTAAATTCTACCTGATAAATGTGTGATTTCCTTTTAACGTCCCCCCCTCTTTTTTTTTTCCATTTTTAGATTGGGAGTTCTGTGAACATTTTCGAATTGCTGTATTGAAAGGAAATTACAAAGCTGTGCAGCCCCTCAGTTTAAAAGTTTTGTTGATTTGTCATCTGGGGATTTCGTGTCCATCAATCTTATCACCGAAACATGTTATGTTCAGAACAATCAATGAAGTGTCCTGTCTATAAGAGAATAATAGCTTGTAGAAACCTGAGACTGCTATTATAGGCAGTGGTTTCTATAAACTAATAGACTTGAAAATAAATGAAAGGGCAAGAAGCAGCCCAGGAGAACCCTTAGAAAAAGGATAAAATGAAGCAAAAAGTCATTTGTCAAGAAGAAGGTAGAAAAGAAGTAATGGCAGTAAGGGAAAACAGAAGATGTTGAGTAACTACAAGGTGACAGAAAAGCATACAGTTGAAAGAAAATACGAAATATAGATAATCTAAGGAACAGTTTGCAGTGTTCATGTAGCTGTTCATACTCTACGTTTTATGCTTTTCCCTGGAACCAAACCAAATTTGCAACATAACAACACTAAAATTATCCCCTCTCCTGCTCTGTACCTCATCTGTCCCCAGGGAGTGCAAAACACAAAGACTGAAAAGAAAAAATACTTTTCTGTGAAAGCATTTATAGCTTCTTTAACATATTAATTTAATCAACACTAGCATCTTTTTAAGATTGGTGCACATGTTTTCTGCTGGATGGATGGTACTAAAAATTTAGGCCATCTTTATCTGCTGGTGAGATGTGACCCTCTTCCTGTATGAGTAAACCTCAAGGTTGATCTAGAAGCAGAAGTGCTATGAGTGAGATAAGCCATCAAGGACAAGTCAATGATTAACCAGTCCTTAGTTTTTTTGGTTAATTTTAAAAGAAACACCTGATCCACAGAAATTACAGGTAAGCAAGTAATCACTAATTGTCAGAAAGGACAACAAAGAACTAAGAGCATTAATGACTTTCAGTCATTCCAAGTTTACCAGATACAGCTGGCATTCAGTTTTCAGAGAGAGGCTATCGCAGCTTAAAACTGACTTTTTTCAGGTAGATGAATGGGCAGCAAGAGGCCGAAAAGGTCCATTGCCTACTTCTTTTGCAGTTGAAGGCGAGAGAGGAGAAAAGAAAAAAAATGATTCCTACCGACCCATATGGTATTTAGAAGCTTAATTGCTGTTTAACTTCATTAGAAATTATTTTTAATAAACATCTGTACCTTAGAAGATTAATTTCAATCACAAATCTAATGGCAGTTGGCCTCCTAAACCCATGGGTGCCCTTGAAAATCTCCCATGCAGTCTTGGAAATATTTTACATTTATTATATTATGTACAAACCATTGAGGATACACAGCAACGAGTTTATTTCATCTCTTATGTGTTATCAACCTATAAAATCAGAAGTGACTACACATTTTGTTAAGCAACATCCCTTATAACAGAGGTGCTGTAATATGGGAATCCCCTACGGCTTTCATTAGTTCAATACCAACCTGAAACTTGCAGACTCAGCAAGGTTGCCTGTGGTGATTTCACTGGCCTTGCCTTGCATGGCAGGAGCATTGATTTGTTTCACTGGGGTGAGGACAGCACCCCACGAGAGCAGGAGCTGTGTTTAGAGGTCGCTGACATGCAGTCACAGGCCAGAACGCAAGGCGATGTCGCTCCTGTCACCTCCGGAAGAGAAAGGAGTTCGGCCAAAATGCACAAAATGGTCCGTGCCTGGAATGCTCCTCCTGGATCATGTCACAGAGTCAGCAGAAGTATCCGACACCGTTGTGAGAGAGTGTAAAGAGCATAATCCATAAACAACAACATGAAGATGTAGCAATATGCCAAATCAAAATTAGTTTCCAGCTGTGAAAGGCCTAACTGGTTTCAGCTGACAGAGATAGTATTCGTCTCTGCTCATCATGAACAACTATATGAAGACAGAGCACTGGGCTTTTTAAAAGCCAAAAAAAAAGAGTCTGCCTGCTCTAAAAGTTTGCTTCCTGCATTATCAGTGATTCAGTTCAGCTCCGTATACCTGGCTCTTTGCCATGGTACCTGAGTCCTAACAAAACAGTCACTATTGAATCTGATCCACCAACAATTTTCTGCTGTTTATTCTCTGAAGAAGGAAGGGTTTTGAACCATCTTAGTCTGCCTAATCATCAGCTAATGCAATCTTTGCTACCTTTTTGTCTAAAATTGAATCGAAGAAAAGCCTTGGGTATTTCCATGGTGTGTTTTGAGTACGTGCACGAATTTTTGTCCTTTGAGGAATGGCGGAGAAAATCCTCTCCCCACACAGGTGAGCCTGCCCCTTATGGCAGATACATCCCGGTGCCTAACAGAAGTGCCTAGCAAGGAATTTATGGCAAAGTTTTAGACATCTATCTAATCATCCTGCTCCCAAATTAGAAAGGCTGTTTTTCCTCTAAGCTTGAATTAAAAACATTAAAAACAAAACAAGAGAGTTATCATATCCCAGACAGGCTCTGGCATATGTTTTATACAACGTTACACTTGGCTGGGTCCGAGCCTTCACATGGGACATGTCTACATTGCAAGTGAAAAGTGTGATTTCTAACAGAGGCATCCCCAAGCCAAGTTCAACCTACACAGCCCAACAAAGCAATTAAAATACAAGTCTACAGGAGACACTGAACAAATATTGAGGTTTCTAGCAAGAGCTCAAATTGCATCTGACACATTTTGCTGCTGCTGTTATCCAGACTCCATTAAAACTAGAACTCCTCTTCTGGTGCTTTAGTTTTTATTTATCAAACTCCAAAACTATTAATGTTCAGTACTGAGACAATCTAAAGCCCTATTTTAAAAACTGGCCGAGGCTATTACACGCATCTTTGTCTCCTAAAGACTCTTTTTAGAGCATCACAGAATTGAATTGGTTTTCCTTTCTTCCAGAGCCTGCAACTGAGCTATTAACCTAGCAAGTCTGTTTTGTCCAGCAGGTTTTGGAAGATGGGCTTCCTGCTGACCCCGTCAGAAATGACTGCTGATGCTCATCTCTGAGGGAAGCGGAGGATGTGGCCCTCCATTCAGCAGCTAAGAGTCTATGCACCTGCAGCTCTGAGAACTGGGTTTCTTTAAGAGGTAGCTCGGGCCTCCTTTTGTAGAAACAGAACTTTTTTCTTTCACCACTTTTGCAATGCATCATCAAAATGTTTGCATAGAAGTGTCACTGCTGCAGTACATTTTTGTTGGTAAGCTCTAAAAAGACAGTCTGGAGAATTTGCTATTTCCATTTGTAAATCAAACATATACAAAACTCAGAGGCTCAAGGTATCTTGAGCAACCAGACTCAGATTATACAGACACAAAAATGCATGCAGACCAGAAGCAAGGAACAACAGAAATGCAAATAAATGGAAAAGGATATAAGCAGAGGAAGAAGTTTTTGTCTAGAGATGTACTGCTTAAAGTACATGAATGAAATCTGCTCTTTGCAGCTTTTTCTCCTATCTGTTTCTATACATTAATAATAACATTGCAGAAATCTCATGAAAAGCATGAGATTGCATTTACTCAAATGTCAGAATTTTTCTACTACTTAGTTGCTCTCCCCAAAAAGGGAGAAATTTAAATGCTTTCTACTCAGTGCAAGGAAATAGTTCCTCTGCAATTTACACACTAATGCAGTAGAAGTCCCTCACCCATCTTGTCTAGCTGAGATTTACAGAGGCTGCTGTTAGAAATGTTAAAGCAAAATACATGAAGGAATCCATAACTGGTAACAGTCTCCTAATGTATAGTCAGTTAAGACGACAAGATTTACTGTAGTATTAGTTTTTCCTTTCTCCAAAAGAATTTTAAATTTATTTTCTGATCAAAAGTTCTCAAGAACTGGAAGAGAACATGGGGAGACACTAGACCTAAATAATTCACTCCCATTCACCCTGGGATATTGCAGGTCTGACTAACTCACCTGCTTTTTATAGACATGTACAGATTGAATCCCCAGGAGGTGAAAATCACAGTGATCCAATGACCTGATTGGACCTGCAACAAATCCAATAAAGTTTGTAGTCTATATGAATCAAACTCCCCTATGTTCTGCACTAAATAACAGCACCGGCCAGAGAAACCCACAGGGGCAGTGTTACTTCTTGCAATGGAGAATTTGAGTTAAAATCTATGTGGTCCTTAAACAATTTCACTGCATGTGAAATTACATTCAAAAATAACCCGCATGTATTAGATATATTCTGATTTAATGGCAGAGTAATGACTCTGATTTCATTATTTTTCAATATTTTATTTCAATGGTACTTTATTTCCTATCAGTGATGTGCTGAGTCCATTCAGATGGCTTTAGAGATTATAACACTGCCAAAATAATAATTCTTTTAAAACACTAACTTTCTATATTTTCTTTAAAATGCTCTAATCTCCAACTGTTTTTCTTGTTCATTCTAAATAAAAATTAAATGGACTATCACTTTTATTTGTGTGTGTGAGGTTCAGCTTTTAATGTGGTTGTTAAAAAAAATGGTTTATTGAAGAGCTTGCATTATTTATCTGAAAGAATAATGAAATCATAACAACTGCACACTTGTGGTATTAGATGAATTTCAAATGAAGAAATCTTCTTATTCCTCCCTGAGATATTGGGGACATTTGGGGATCAGGGCTAAGTTAACAGCATTATCACATTAGTAAATTACCTCCAATTAAAGAAATTGAGCACTTTTTTTTTTTTTTTTTTGAAGTGGCCTGGTATTGCATGCAGTATATCTGCAAAGTTCTTTAACAGTTTTCACTGGCCCCCATATTTCCAGTGATTCCCATCACCACATATATGAATTTATATCCTTTCCCACCAGGTGAAGAGACCAAGTCTACCCGTCACAAGCTAGAGAAGGGGTGTTGCAGTATCAAGTTAGTACCTCCATAAAAGCTTTCTTTGCACATGGAGAGGCAAATAGATGGTTTAAGCAGAAACATCCTCTACAGAGGAGATGAGGGATGCTGCTTCATTCTTCATCTGATCAACATCTAAGGCACTTAGCTCTCCAGCTGATCGGAAGTTCAGTTCTGACTGAATTCCATCTCTGCTAAGAAGGTTTAACAAGGATACTGCAGTATAATGTTGCCAATACAGAAGCTACTGTATTGTTGGCAAAGAGTGAAGACACCAGAATCACTAGTCATTCCATTAGCTTACAGATTAGAACTTCTGCTTCTCAACATCCATTATGTATAACACTGCAGGATGGAAACTGAGCTCAAGATTTTGCTCTGCAAATCAAAGAAATAGCACGTAACCACTGAATATAAGAAGTTTTTACAGTTCTGTTTCATGGACTGGGAAGTCTGTGCTATGATGTCTGTGAAGCTTTCTTTTTTCCACCCTATCTGCAGAGGCGAGCTCGGTTCTCAGGAAGCAGCTCCTGAAGCGCTGAGAACTGCACTCTGCCTAATAGATAATAACAATAGTAATAATGACTTACTTCAATCGTAGCAGTATTATTTTTTCCTTTCTGGTCAGCAAGCTGTAACAATTCAAATGGAGAAACACAAAAATTGTCTCAACTTGTCCTACTTAAAAATTGGAGTCCTTACCTACCTACCTTCCTATCTACCTACCTGTTGTTTTACCTTTGCATATTGCAGTAGATTAAAATCAGACAAGATAAGTTCAAGTGCTTTATGTACAAGACTTCGTGCACCCCTTTTCTATTGAAGGTGTAAGAAGGATATCCTCTTCTAAAACAAAAACATGTAGGACATTTTGGCCCTAATTCGGCAAAGCACTTCAGCATCCATTAAAAATCCATTAACTTCAATATAATAACAGTTAACACATAGAAAGTACTTTGCTGAATAAAGACTCTTTAGTCAGATCAACATGTGACATCTGAAAAATTGTTTTCCTAAAAATTAGAGATTTTTATACTGATATCATATTTCTCAATTATAAACTGATTTTGCATTGAGCTAGTACCAGACTTCATGTAAACACAGGTTCTAAATTTTTAGTCATTTTCATCTACTCTTAATTAATTTAGTTCTCATGATTCATAACATAAGCCATAAGTAATTTTTGAACTCTTTTGAATGCCTATAGAATAATAAAGTTTGCTACATCAGCCATTCATACAACAGCTACACCTGCTATATTGCATATTAACTTCCTAATGGAGAAGAGTATTTTGTCATATATGATTTCTAAAGCACTCTGTTAAGCTTTGCTTTACAGATTACAGGCTATTCATATCCTGTTAGCTTTCTTAGATCAAATTAAGCTGATATTATGGAATGTAACATGATATCTGCAAAGATAGAAGTGTAATTTATCTCCACCTTGGGATGGCAGACTGTCAGCATTTCTGTACAAACAGAGGCTTGATACTCCTCTCTCACAATTCCACATTGCTAAAATTTCACTAGCTTCATTGGAGTTCCTCCAAGTGTTCACTCACAGGAGTAACAGGGCAGTTAGGAATATTTCCATCCTTCAAAGCATTGAGAGCAGAGTGTCAAGGATCATTTTTTTGAGTGGCAGTATGTCAACAGCCATGATAAAAATTTGTAATGTCTGAAATTGTATCCATTTCAATGGCTAAACAATTGTTCATAACCATGGAACTTTGGAGCTCCTGTAATTGGACAGGAGTAGAGAAAAAAAATCACAAAAAGCACTATAATTTGCTCACATTTTCATTCTCCTTTAGGTTTTGCCCACTTCTGAAAACAATATCACTGCAATCCACAACTGTATTATGTAGAGATCTTCACTATCCCTTATTTCTCATTACAGTATCTCTTCCACTTTAGCTGGAGGAGAATGATGCCAGCTGCTTACAGAATGAACAGTTCTTCACAGTTCACATAGACCCACGTAGGGAGCATTTGGTCCTTCGTGCTGTTCAAGAAACAATCATCTACTTGGTCTGCATTAATTTGTTCTTAATCTTTCAGAGTGCAAGGTAGTCAAAATTAACCGCTCAGGGATTCTTTAGAGTTTGATTTCAAATATGGCTGTAACTGATAAAAAAAGGAGTAATTCTGGTAATGGGCAACCCAGTGATTGACAGTGCTGGCTCAGGGTGGTGCCTTAAGTACGAGCGCAGGGCTTCAGGAGCGTCAAACAAATTCAGTTTAGATAGCTGAGGACCAGCACTCTTACCAGAGTTTACCAAGCCAAGTGAGTTTGCTGTCTCCAGCAGCATTCACACTCGCATACAGCAGCGAGATTAAGGAGATGAAAAGTTCTTCAGTGGTGTTTTTTTGGTGGGACACAATGCTTGTTCTGCCTGCTCTTGCCAGCTCTGACAGAGGACTGTCCATGCTGGAGGCAGATAGAGATAGATCAGTTAGACCAGGTTGTGCTGCCTGCAAGCCACACACATGGGGCAGGGCTGTCTCATAGGGGCTAACACCCTGTCTCCCCACTGCGTCCCGAGATGCAACCACACTGCCTGTGGCCTGCCGCTCCTGCAGGCTTGGCGGGGGGTCTGGCTGATGTACCTTTCCCTACAGCTTCTGCTTTATCACATGTATTTCTAAAGGAGACGTTTTGCTTTTCACAGACACAAATCTGTATCTGTGCAATAGAGCAGGACAAGATTTCTGCACAGCTCAGGTACAACTGCCAAAACACTCCATGGCCAAAATAGATAGGATGTTGTTCTAGAAATTTATTAGGACTTCAGCAATGCACCGTTTTGATGATCTTGAATATATTTAACTGATAATTACTTTTTCTCTGTGTCCGTACCTCTGCAAATAACTCTGCTAGAGGTTGTATCTGCAACATTTTCTCCTATGGTTAATAAATATTTGTCTCTAAACAAACAAACAAACAAAATACATGTTTTGTAAGTAGTTACCATCCTATTAATATATAATAATAGGAAGGCTCATCTCATTCCCACTGGAGTCTGAGAGAATTGTATCATCCAGTTCCTTGGAAGAATTCTGGCATATGACCAATTTGTGAATTAGGACCCTGCTTCTCATCAATAGCTGCATCTGAGCTAAGCCTGGTAGAATAATTTCTGAATATATGGAGGCATTTTTATAGAGATCTTCTGGCATGAATTTATTTAAGCGAAGCTTTCAGACATAGGCACCCAAATTCCTAAATCCCTGTAAGACTTACTCCTTTATCTTCAGACTTTTATAGATGTTAAAGACTCCAAGTTCAAAGTTTTCATTGTTTTAGAAGAGAAATTGAGAAAATATGCAAGAAATTAAGGCTTTTGTTTTACAATGATTTTTAATTTACTTGCCACATATTTTAAATTTTCACTTGGTTAAATTTTGGGTGTACTGAAATAGAAGAATTCCCACTGTTTTCAGTTGAATCATATTTCCATTGACCATAAGAATTATTATTTGGATGTTTGATGTTCATTTGGTATGTACCAATTTAGATTACTCCAAAGGTCTTTAAACCTGAATAAATGTGAATAAACTTAGAATTAAATTTGCTTCTGAACCAATTCAATAAATATCTACATTCCCATTAATTTCCATGATATACTGTCACACTGCTTCACTGAATACAGAAATCTCTATTCTGGCATCTACTGATGCTCTTTTAAAGACATTCTTTAACGTCATGTCCGCATTCCACAGCTGATTTGTGTGCTTGGTGTGAGATGAGGAGCAAATGGGGAGGAATAAGCAATGTGACAGTTTTTTAACAAATCAGAACAGTAGTAGTCCTACATTGCATTAATACTTCGCATTTCATGGATTTATAAGAGCCATGCAAGTTCCTGAAGGAATCCAGCATCATCAAGCTTTTATCACAGTTGAGATATGATCCAGGGGTTAAATGTTCAATTATGTGCCTGCAACAGCCCACTGGGCAATTTTCCAGCCAGATACATCTACAGTCACAGTAGCTAAGTTCAGTAGTATATGAAAATTTACACCATCCTCATAGAATATAAAATGACTGGAGGAAATCTTACACTTAAGTGGATGAGAAAAGGACTTTCTAACCATGATTGTCTTTTTTTCCTCTTCATACTCCTTTGCCACACACAGAGACTCTAATCTGTGTACATTTAATGTTATTTAAGCTTACAGTAGAATTATATCTTTTGCTTCTTTAAACAAAGTTATTTTTCATAATCGTACTCTATTTGAGGATGATGACTAATATGATAAAAAGGACCTTAGGGCAAATAAAGCATGATCAGAGGTGCAAAAGTTGTCCACAGCTGAAATGCAGACTAGATTAGGAAACCAACCTGAGGGTAAACAAATAAACAAACAACCAAAGAAACAAATTATTTTAGCAGGGATTTTTTGTTTATCATTTTGGCACACAAATGGTTGTATTTGCACAGCACAGAGATTGGCATCAAGGAGGCACATAGCAATATAAGCTGCCAGCAACATCCCATGCAACTTTCACAGGCCTTTTAGTAAAGGCTTTTCATTTAGACCATCTCCTGCCTGGAAATGCTAGTAAAACTGTCTCAGGAAGTGAAAAAATTGCGTTCATATTCTCACATACTAATAATAAGAATTAAAAATACATACTGAACTTCTAACCTATTGCATGCGAAAGCAACCCAAAAAGCCTGTATGGTACAGACCTAGGGGAAGAAAAAGGACTGCTCACAGGACAGCCACTTAAGCTATTCGGCATATCTGGTGCTCTCCATGGCTGCTGGTATCTCAGGTCCTACTTGACTGGTTTCGAAGTACCCACTGCTGTGTCCTGGGGACCATTTGTCTTTGGAAATTTTCCCCCTAGAAATGGTATAGTCTTATACTATTGCTACACGCCACACATGCACACCCAGCATTTACAGTGGTAACACATCTCCGTTCTACCTATTTTTCAATTTATGGTCTGGCCATTGACTGCAGTCGCAGTATCGTCCTTTTATATCACCTATCTCAACACAGGAGGGTGAAAAACAATAATAAAAATAAAAGTAAAAATAAAAAGGAGACTAAACTGTTTTGAGCTGGTTTGGGATATTTTTCTTCAAGTCACCCTCTCTTTCTTTCTTTCTTAGATATGCTGGTGACTCAGGGTTACCCCCAAAAACAAGACGCCAAACAAATCCAAAAATCCAGATTCAGTTGCTCAGTTGGGCTTGAACTATATGGTGCTCTTGGTCTCTCACATTGCGAGTGTTACTTTCATGTTTTCTGTTTTACTCTCCTGAGCCTCCACAAGTAAGACTCCAGAAGCCCATTTGCTTCATTTAAGACATTTTAATAGAATATTGAACAAAGCATTAGCTCCTCAAAGAGAACTACTACATAATATATTTATGGATTTTAAAACTGGTCATACTATAAAGATTTATGTTACTGAGGAAAGAAAGATCTAATGGATGTAGCCTATAGTAAGCATGTAAGATTGATATCCTTATTTATTGAGAGCAATAATCTATTAATAATTGAAATATGGTTCCATTCCTATTATTTATATGCAATCTACAACATCTTTCGTGTTTATACTGTGTTAGTTTATCAGTATCATTGGTACTTGTACATTTTCACTACTTATGTTTTTACAGTGGTATATTTTACATGTGTATTGGATTTTTTCCTAGCTCTGAAAGCCATCAATAGTCAAATTCAAGCATTTAATTAAAATGTCTTAATTTTTCTTAAGAAAGCGGAGACAGTGTAGATACGAAAAACACTCAACTTAAAAATAATTAAATAAAAATTTGAAGTGGACTAAAAACAGCAGGAACCCCAAGAGAGAGCAGGGGAAATAAAAGATGGAGGCAGAGAAGGGGAAGCAGGTATTTAGCAGAAAAATCAATCTACAGGACAAGATACTTGCGCTACTTCATTCATTTTGCTCAGTTTGAATGCTATAGAACTAGCAAGAATATGGCCACAAACTCCTTTCTGTAATGTGGCTTTGCTTAATTAGGATTAATATCCAAGATTTGGAGTGGATATATCTAGCTAGTAGATGGGAAAATGTGGCATAAATCAGACAGAAACAACATTATGGACAGGCCATTAAAATATAGACCATTAAAAAAGCAGTATATTCTAAGCTGTTTTTTGGAACTTAAATATTAAAGCCACATTTATAAATCCTCAGTTCAAATTTAGGATTTGGTTTGCCTTGAATCTATAGCTGTCAGCCCCTGGTGACTCCAGCATCAACATAATAATAATAAAAAAATATATGTTTAAACGCTAGATTCTTAGACTAAGTCCAAGAAAAGAAGACTTAAGTGCATTCAGTTGCAGTTCTAATATTAATCAACAATCACCTTAGCAAAAATTTTTACAACGAATTGCATGTGTTCGCATGCAGTCATTCAGCAAAAAAGAAATTTAAGGGAAAATTTTCATGAGAAATAAGAGCGGTTTACACTGTTGGCTATGAAGATCACACCAGCAAAAGGGCTCGCGCGGTGGTTTCACTCTATAAAACGCATGAGGCCACACTGCGCTCTGAAAGACCTTGCACCTCTCTCCGTCACACTGGCTCCTGCTGAGCGTGTTGCTCCGGGCCAGCCCCGTGAGCGCGGGGGCGGTCGGCGCAGCACCCCGCAGGTGCCGGTGCCCATTGCCCAGGCACAGCACGCTGCCCCGGGGGCCCGCGCTCGCGGCTCCCGGCGCGTCACGGTGCTGGGTCCACAACAGCGCCCGCACCGCCTGCGTCCCGTGCGAGAGGGAGGTCGGGCTCGAACGCAAAGGCTGCAAAGGTCTCCTGTGGATGGGCCCCGTAATGAGAGCCAGGTCTGATAAAACTATTGTCTTATATAAAACTATTAGACGTACTGGCAGTCACGGTGTTGGAGCCATCACAGCGTCAGGTCATAGACAAATGTCTACTAAACGGCCATAGTCTGTTTGATTCCAGACTGACACAAACTTGGCCAGCACGGCTTTAGGCTGAATAACTAGGTGTCTAACTCCCAAGAGAAGCCTTCAGAGAAAGTGGAGCATTTTTAAGGTCTTTGAGAGACTCAGTCTAGCAGGACGCTGTGAAAACATTTCTTACATCCAAACTCCCTGAGGACAAAATTTATTAGCTACTTTCTTGCACAGTGTTGCCAAAAGAGGCCCACATCTTTTCTGTAACAGCCTAGGGAATGAAGCAGTCACAAAGATGAGGCAGAGGGAGTTTCTTGCCCTCCTCCGTCTCAAGGCATTCAAGCCGTAAGAGTACAATAAACACCATGCTACGGGTCATCAAAAATAAAAATGAATTTAAATAAAATAATTAATACAGAGATAAACCAAAAAAAGCGCCTAGATATATAAACTGACGTACCTTTCCCCTCGTAGTTTAACCACTGAGCTGTCACGGACGTCTCTTTCTGACTCAATAAATTTTACGGTCTTCTACTCAAACACAAAATGTGAGCAAGAGTGACAAGAAACTCTTTCTAAACACATAGTCCAGTGACAGGAATTAAGGACCTGGAGGATTCCATTCCAAGACTGCTCTAGCAAGTATCTTTTATGCTAATACATTTTAAGTTGGACCACATCAGCTCCTCAGCTTCTCCACACAAAGATTCCCAGTAGCTTTCAGGTATTTTCCGTCAGTTCACTCTACCTACAGGCTGTCTAGAGCACAACTCTGAAGCACTGAACATCCTCAAGAACTACAGAGAGGGATTGCAATGCTGGGTTTTGTGTTGCATTCTTGCACCACACATCTGACTTGCAGGTGTTCATGTTTATTTGTTCCTAATTCTCAATCTCAAGTAACATCATATCAGCTTTTCCCCACACTTCCCCACAATATGGCAGAGGAGCAGTAAAAACTCTGTATTTCAAGAACATCATGATACCAACATTACAGTAATTACTCTACTACCTCATTTCAGACTTATTCAACTTCTAGCTCACTTAAAGCATGTTTTTGATGAGGTGCTAAGTCTTTCAATTAAAGATGAAGGCTGCAGAGAGACCTTTGCTCTGCACAGATGTGCTACTTGAAGAATTCTCCTTCTCCACTCCCCAGCTGTTAACAACTTGTTTGCTGGAGGTTACCACCCTTGCAGAACAGTCTGTGTGAATGATGCATAATCAACTTCTGGATAAGACAGCTGAGTTAATTTACACAGTTCATAGAGTGGTTTGAATTAACTTGGCTTATTTTGCCTGACCTGGATCAGGGAGTATTACAGGATCCTTTCAACCAAGCATAACTGTGGGAGGTGGGAATTTCAAGCCAGTCAAAGAATACACTCGGCAGGGAGTAGGCAATAATACCTTCAGCAGATGCTGTTGCTTTCAGAAGAGAACATCTGTCCGTGAAAGAAAATGTGGTTCCAGAGGCAGTAACAGAGTGGAACTTTTCACTACTGAATTCACCACCCATTAAGAGCTTGATCCAGATCAGGTGTGAACATATAATTGTATTTTTATCACATTAGACATAGTAAATCAGTTCTGATCCAACAGAGATTTAGAGACGTATGACAGGTTATGCTTGATCCAAAATGAACTTGGTAAAGACAGCTTTTTTCTTTTTAATTAAAAAAAAATCATTTTAATCACTTTGGACAATGCAAGTAACTTTATATTACTTCAGTATACCATATTCATCATGCAAATACAGCATTTGGATCCAGACACAGGTGCTCCAAACCAAATTAATCATCTTATGGAACCACAATCTGACAAGTTTGCTATGGGGGCACCCCATACTCCACTCCGAGGGAGTGGGAGGTGAAGGTGAATGTTTGTTTTTATTATTTTTATAGAAGAATTAATGCTTTCATTGTTTTTGAAAAAGTCTGAGATTCTCCTTTTACAGGAACAAGGAAAGTTCCATAGAACTGTCTAGGAATTGGGGACTCCTTGACATCTCATACGTCCAAGCCATCAGCATTTTCACTTTTAATAACACAATTGACCATATATGTAAGTAAACTAATGGACTTAGAAAGGATTCAAGAACCCCTTAATAAGATTATATATTGTATATCAAAAATTTGAATATGCTACTGCAACATGTGATGACTGGGAAACACTTCGATGTCCTTTAAGTTTTGTCTGTCTTATCTATTATCATTTGACCAAAATACCCAACCTTAAAGTGAGAATGACAGAGCCAAACATGCTTAAACTATAACAGAAAAAGTTAGTCTATATCTGAATTTCGAAGTTATCACTATGAAGTTCCAAAGAAAAATTCTGTGATGCAGATTGTTTGAACTGTGTTGGATTTAAAACCTGATCCTATTTCAGATCAGAATCTAGCAGCTTAGGAACATCTCTATTTTGGGGCTGTCAACCACACCACAGCTCCTTTAAGCACCAAAGTTTAAAGGAAATATATAAAACTCAATTAACCTAACGATATCTTTACACAAGAGACATCCCTGTGTGCAGAAAATCCCAGCTTTGCAAGTCTTCTTACAGGTGTCCTGATGGCAGAGGAATAATGCAGGAGAATAGCTCTCCTCTGGTGATCTGGAACTGATTTTAATTGACACACAAGACAATCTTTCCACATCCTGGCTGGTAATTTATGGTCCTCTCTCACTCTGTATGAATACTAAAGCTGTGAAAAAAATCACAATTTTGAATTACAAATTTGCAGATTTCTTTCTGTTTGTTAAATGTAGAAAAGCCAAGAGCTAGATCAGCCCTCATGTTTGCACTGCAAATATCCCATCCAAAAATCTCTCAGCTATTTATTTTTAAAATACATAAATAAATGCTATTTCTATTATTATTCTTATGTATGTTTCAGAGCTACTAAGCAGAATCAGGGCATGACTAAGCCAAGTTATTCCAATACACTGGAAAATACTGCCCTATCCCAAAAGGTATTTGAAATGTTGGAGCAAGCGAGTTTTATCTTCAGTGCTTGTATTTTTCATTCAAATTAAGTCACTGGGAGCTACATATCATAAGCACATTTGTAAATCAAGTTTTTATAATCCTTGCACTCAGGGAGATAATGGGACACTTCCCCCAAGAATCTAATTCTAACATAAAAAAAAAAAAAAACACACAGGTTTTTTTCCTGTGCTAACAAAGCCAAAAATAACATTACATACTCTGGAGCACCATCTGCTGGTGCCTTCTCTGATCTGTAACTACTACAGCATTGTCTGTCTTTTTTTTTTTTTTTTTTTTTTAATGAAACACTTGGGATTTGCTTCTATTATGACACATTACAAAAGAAAAAAAAAAGATGTTTTTTAGAAAGTGGAAAACTTAAATAAATCAGAAAAAAACTAATGCATTCTGCAGAAAATTTCATGAAATTCCACCTACCTTGGGGTGTATATATATATATACACATATATAGCCCAGTCACCTCCATTTTACAGAGCATCTATATAATGCACATATATCTCAGGCTGCAGAGAACATCTCAGGAGCTTTATTACCACACACCTGAGTTTTCCAAGGAAGCCTAGGGCAACAGGTACTTGGTTACGGAGAAACACTTGGGAAGAAGGCAAGAAAATATTAAATGAGATACCGGAGAATAAATGTGGAATGGAGTCTTAATAAAATTTGTCTCGAAATGGCCATTATGATTACAGCTATAGCATGGAGCTGTAATCCACTATCCTGAATAGGTGCATAGGGAAATAACAGGGGCCGCTGTGCCTATGCAGTCCTTCTAGTCCTTCTCCAATATTTGACCAGCTGGATGAGCAGAGTTAGCTAGGACTTTCTGTGTGAAACAGATTTGCATGAAATGCTTTCCAAGGCCACCTGTAGGCACGGAAGCATTTCGTGACCATATTGCAGCAGAGCAGGCAGGCTCTGTCTCCCCGGCTCTTGCCCGTGAGCTCGCCGGGCTGTCTAGGAGGCAGGCGGTGCCAAGCCTGCTGTCCTGGCACGGGTACCACTTCCCAGCCACGCAGCTGGGCAGCAGTCCTGAACACCATCAGTCACGGGCCTCGGGACAGCCAGCCTCCTCCCTCGGACAGACACAGCGGGCTCACGAGGCTCAGAATCTGCTTTCCCAAATGGAAGTTAGAAATGAAATTAAAATTAAATAAATAAAAGCTATACCTTAAGTAATTTATTTCAACCGCTTCTGAGAACATCAAAATGCATTCAGCCTTCCAAAACTGAACATTTTTAAAGATTTCCAAGGATGGGAGTTTCTGTTCTGTTGCCGAGCTCTGCATCGCTGCCTTCTGAAATCCTGTTGTTGCCACTTTCTCCTCTGGGAAAGGGAAAGGGGCCCAAGCTCTTCTTTCTCTCCAACCTCCCCCACACGCATACACACACATCTAGATACCTCTTGGAGCCATAGCCATTTTAGCAAATGTTTTCAGCGGGCCCCACAACTTCTGAATTTTGATCAGCTCAACTCCCAGTAGTGTTGCTTCACTTAGCATAAATTATTAATTTATTACAGAACATTTCAAAGGGACAGAGAAATAATTCAGTTGGATAAAGACATCAGTTGCAAAAAGGAGAGGGTGAAATCCTTCCGTAGTGAGAGGGCAAAATCTCTCTTCTCAGTTTTTCAAATGAAAGCAAGTGGTAAGGTGACTCAAGCAGACATTATAATTCTCTTTTCACTTTGCAGCACTATGCTTTGTCCCTAAATTAATTACTCCATGGATTGGATCCATAGTTAGAAAGAATAATCATGGGCCTATTAAAGCCATATTGATTTACATTAGCTGAGAATGTGCCTTAACATTTGATGTAGACTGAGGCTTTTCTTTTGCTCTCTGACTTATCTTTAAAAACAAAAAAGAAAAGAAAGAAAGAAATGTAAAGAATTGTGCTGGTCTTGAGGAAAGCCATATCTTAAAGATTTTGATAAAGACCCAAAGCTATGAAATCCATGTAGTGATAATAAGGAATAAATGTTTTTCTCCTAAGCTAACAGGAAAGGGAAAAATAGCATTTTGGAAAAAAAATTTCCAATAAACTCCAAAAATCTGATTATATTAAGGGTGGAAAATATCTATCCAGAAGAAATGAAATGCCTGGTATTTACCAGCATGTACAACAGAATGTAGATTTTATTTGTATCACAAACACTTGCATCTGTTTTTCACATTTGCAAAAAGCAAGCATTTCCACAAATCTGATCTGATGATAGGGTAGAGCTGAAAATACACCACAGTCAACAAGTTTCAGAGTGTAGAACAAGGTGAATAAATAGATTGGCATACATGCGCCAAAATACTTTATGTATTTTTCCTGGCCTCAGTCCTTGTATTGAACCTGCCAGCTCCCAAAAGCAGCATCTTGCCTCACTGCTTGGGTGGGGGATTAACAGGGGAGGCCTTCGTCGTCTGCACGAGCTCAGCCTTCACAGACCAACGTGTCCAAAGGTGTCAGCAGCAGTTGGCCCAGCATCTTTGCTCCTGCCTATGAAGCTGCATGGGATGCGGTGCGGCACCAGCGTGCTGAAAAGTGCCTCAGACACAGCTGAAGCTTCGTGGCCCCCTTGAAGGCAAGAAGGTCCAGAGACTGGTGCTGTCACAACCAGAATAATACATAAGCCAGGTTGACACCACTGGTTGCACTGTGGTAAACTTTAGTCAACCGTTCAGATAATATCCTCATATTGAGCAGATAGGGTAAACGAGAGACCCTTAGAAAGGCAGTGGAAACAACTACGAAAATAAGCTATTTAAAGCAAAATTTTCTTGATGGCTTTTGCCTGAGAACTGAGGGGGAAAAAAAAAAACAAACCTATATCCTACTGACTATCCTTCTCCCCCTGCATGCTGCTCTTTCTCCTTTTCCCTTCTCTCCCCAAGTCAGAAATGCCACTGCTCTCCTGAGGCTGCTCTGGGAACCACAGAGCTAATGGAGAGATTCGTGCAAAAACCCAATGCAAATACTGCCATCAAGTGCCCAATAGAGCAGTTTGCAACTGTGCAACTGAGTTCAACTCTCCCGACTGCAGCTCTGGCCAGCAATATGGAAGGTCATATAGAGTAGAAATCAGTCATCGATGTTAATATGAAAATCTGTGTGCTATAAGGTCAAATAGTTAAGGCCACATGTCCATGCAATGAGACCCTTTGATACAGCACTGCTGCAAGAGCAGCAGTAGTAGAGCTATAGCCAGGACAGGGACTTCCTTCTCTTTCTGTCCCTGTTTCCGTTTCCTCACGTCTCCCAAAATTAAATTTAAGCCCTTTCACTCGATTTAGCCCTGGGGCATGCTGGCAAGGGCCTCAGGAGCCCTCTCAAAGCTATGTGATGGCATCCAGCACCCCTCCAGGTCTGGACACCACCCCACTTCCCCCCCTCCAGGTCTGGACACCACCCCACTTCCCATCAACACGGCATCCTTCGAGGTGCCTCTCCATAGGCGATCCCCAGCCACAGCGCAATGCTGGGAAGGAGCTGCCAGGCTGCTTACGGCCCCCAGGCACAGCCTGCCCCAAAGGCCTGGGTCAGCTCCTGCGGCTCGTGATTTATTTCTGCCTATCTATCTACTAGGACGAGGGAGATGGTAACTGTGCCTACCGGCTCAACCCACTGGTTGTCTGGATGTGAACCACCTTCCCCTCCATAACTTTGGAAACCACAGACCATTTCAACCAAATATGATTGAGCCTATATGTTCTTTTGAAAATCTGTGATTTTCTTTGAAAACGAGAGACCTCAGATGAGCTTTCTAGTGTTCTTGATATCGAGCTTGTAGGGTAAGCATCCAGATGTCTACCCCTCGTTAATAATTATGTTTGCATTTTTGCTCTGCTATTATGTGATATTTTAAGCAGTTAATGTATAAAGTATGACTTGCATTACCAAATAAAATACGTCCTCTGGACATATTATGCACTATACCATAAATGGCTAGACAGTTTAAGTCAAAGCCACACGGGAGCAGAGTGGAAACAGCAAACATCAGTTAGGAAAAAGAAAAAAAAGAAAAAAAAAGTAGCAGGAAAGACTACTGGTTAAACAGCCTTAAGAGAGATTTGAAGGGTCAAAGAGACCTGCTTGCAGAAAGAATTTAGGCAACTATTCCATCAAAGCACATCAGAACAGATGGGAAGATAAGAGGCAGAGAAAGAGCTGAAAGTAGCAGTAAAGTGAAAAGATTAGGAAAAGCATGGGAATAGAGGGGAAAATTGCAACAAATAAAACAGCAAATTAAAGTAGAAGCATAATTAAATGGGATAGTCTAGATGAAGGCATGGCAAGACTAAGTCGTAGAATAAATAGCTTGAATACAGTTAAGAATTGAATGTGAAGACTAAAAGCCTGTAGAAAGATAATCAACGGGGTGTTTCCAAATGAGGTGATCCAGATGAGCAAGAGACAGTTTTATTGGTGGAGTGGTTTAGACTATTTTGTACAGATTAAGGATCAGCATCGCAGTAATACCAAGAGGCACTAGATGGGCTTGGGATCCTCATGGTGACATACATGGGAACTGTTGGCCGGTGGGATATCTGACCAAGTGGTGACCTGCTGCCTGCTCCAGTGCTGTCCTGGGTAGGAGGGAAACTAGCACTGCTTTCCACGTCAAACTGTCACTCCTGGGAAAAAAGAAAGCAGATCCAACCATATGCTATGCAATGCGTCCTTCCACATGCACGGCTCAGATATACTTGTTCTGTTATGCATTCAAGAAGTTAAGGAATTCATACAAATAATCATCAAGCACAAACAATAGAAACACAAATGCCAATATTCACTTCTTAATCCCTAGAAACAACTCAGAGGACTTACTCACACAGTTATTTTAGCATAAGCAGAGGCTTCCTTTTCGGATATCATTTGGTGCATGGCCTAGCTGGGATACAGTCCACCCAAAGTGAATTTCTGCTACCAACGAGCTCTACTTCTCTGCAGAGAATGAGATGATGTATTGGAGTTTGTTTCCACTGAAAAGAAAAAGAAAATAAAAAGAAAATGAAAAGAAAAGAAAAAAAAAAAAAGGAAAAAAGAAAGAGGGGGACAAAGAGCACCTGACCTTTAATGGTTCTCCACATCAATCACGGCTGGGACGGTAATATGACTCTTGCATACTGTGGTTTGCTGCTGCCTGACAATTAATCTCGTCTCCAGCTGGTGCAGGGCAGCTCTGCAAGGTAATTTGCTTCCAGTGGAATTTTCAAATATGCTTTAAAGTACTTAAGTGTAAAGCTGTGTAAAATGAATAATCCATCACAAACAACTAGAGCTGCCCCTAGAGGAGCTGGGTAGTCAGTCAGAAGCAGCTGTGTTATGTATTTAGCCTACTGGTTATGTGTGGCCTGAAGAGTCAGCTTACGCTGGCATAGGCTTCTATACGGCTCACAGCGAGCAGCTTCAGAGGGGGTCAGTGTGTGATTTGCTCATATGGGCAAAGGCCACAGCTGAAAGTGAGAGTGGAAAAGAAACAAGCAGGTACTTTTATAGCGCATGTAGAAGAGCTGTGTCTTTTCTTTCTTTTTTTCTTTTCTTTCTTTTCTTTTTCTTGTTTTGGTTCTTGTTTGTTTGTTTGTTTGTTCATTTTCTGTATGTGCAATTCTCAATCCAAGAGGCACTCACTGGTTTTCTGGTACACAGCATCTTTTGCCTCATTCTGCATCAGTACATTTTTAACTAGAACATCTTGCTCACATATATGATTACAATTCCTTTCTGCTTTTTACTCATTTTTTTGACTTTTTTTCTGGGTGCTTCTTTTGAACATGTCTTGCTCCCATCAAATACTCCTGCCCTACCTCACTGTGAGATTCAGATTTGACACCAGAACTCACAAAGTTTTGAGTCTGACTTCCTCCTTTATCATGACATCCTTCTTTTTCTAATCTTCCAAACGCTCTTATCCCATTTATTCACCAGCAAGCCCCTAGCACCAAAACAGCCTTATATTGACCCAAATACATGGAATTTAAAGACATACATGCAAAGAAGTTGCAATCTGTTCTGAGATCTACCAAAGGGATTAGGTGAGGATGAGGGAGATGAAAATTACAGAAAACAGGAGATTTGCCCATTCAAATGGAATCAGTAGTTAACTATCTCTAAATGCAATGATATCTAATTTCTTCCACAACAGCATCATGTCTCCCTAATCCTTTGGGTTAAGTGGCACAAATCAACTAGGGGAGCTCTGTCATTGAAAACACTGGCAGAAGAAAATTACATGTGTTGTATGGTAGAAGTGCAATAGATGATGTTGAAGAGAAGGGAGTTTTGCAGGAGTTTTGCCGGAGTGAGTTTTGTTGCCTGGATAATGAGTGTCTCTGCCAGGAACCACCTTAAGATGCACAAGGGCACAGTCCTTCAAAACTGCTTTGGATCCCAGTAATATCAATGTCTTATTTACCATGTAAGAGATGTCAGTTCACAGCTTTCTGTGATGATCTGTTCATTCACCAATAGGCAAGGATTCCCACTGGCCCATAAAGGTTTCTCCTTATCAGCATATTCGTGCACTTCAAGGCTCAAGAATCATTAAGTGCGCAAGGACTGAGTAATCACACAGAAAGAATGTAACCACTGATATTATTTGCATATCTTCTCCTGGTTGCAAGTCAGATAACTGCTTTCAGGACATCTAGGTTCTTCAGCTTTCTGTGATCCATGATTCCTCTCTTTTTGATTTATGTTGCTTGAGGATCAGTTGAGATGACCCATGAGATTATTCTGTGTTGGCAGTTCAGAACTGCACACCTCCATTTACTTATGTTGAAAGTACTTCAGGAAGTTGGTAAGTGTTATTGTTTGGTTCAGAACAGGAGAAGCAATCATAGTGCAAACATTGAAACGCTTAAATCATGCCAGATTCTGCAACCACTTATAAGAATTAGAAATAATAACATCTTTTGAAAAAACAAATCAGGAGAACTCCTACCACTACATACACAGTATGTAAAATAATAAAAATAATAATAATTTTGGAAGACCTTCTGTATAGGACGGTGTCTATAAGGCAAATCAAAACTTTCAAATAGGATTGTTTGTCACTATCCAGATGGTACAGGAATCTCCATTGCAAATGTTCTTGCAATGGCATCTTCAGCAGGTTCAGATGAGGCTCCTCAAACTGCGTCTGTATTGAATTTGTAAAGCTCTAGGAGTCCTGCTAAGTTTGTGAGTGTCCTCCTAGGTCCTACAAGGGTGATTGAACCTGTGCACGTAGGATCCACTGCTTTTGGCTATTTTAAACTGTATACAAAAGGTATCTTAACTGTCTTAACCATCTGCAAAAGCTTGTCCTACGTGACCATTCCTACATATGCAGGAACAGTTTCTCAGGATGGCTTAGTGTATTTTATCTATGCAAATTTTGTCAGCTCTTTCCTTTGCAAGAGGAACTGCCTGGGGGAGTCCTCAGGCTCCCACAGCTCCTCCAGCCTGGGTGTTAATCAACACACCTCAGCCTGTTCAAAGGATAAATTCACTAGCCATGCCCTGCGTGACCCACTGAGGGAAGTCCTGGCACCGTAAGGAAGCCACGCCACGGACTGATCCTGTACCAACTACTCCACTTGTTTTTTTAATGAAGTAAGATGGGAAGTCAGTCCTTTAATCTGTCATAGCCATGCAGAGACCTGCTGGGAAGCTCCCATGTCTAAGTCCACTGGATACTGCCAGAGACCTCGCAGTCATAGCCCATAACTGCAGGGGAAAAAAACGCATTTGATGACATTTATAGACTGATGACATTGATAGACTGATGACATTTATGCAAAAGTTGAGTGATCCAGAAATATCAGAAGCGCAAGGCAGATTTTTAATTTTTGATCCATGAATTCAATGAATACTCAATATTTCTAAATTAAGCACTCTAAAGGTTAGAAGAAACTCTTCAAGTGCCAGATAGCAAACGGCTTTATTTTTTGTCTCGTTTAGATAAGATAAGGTGGTCCAAATACCATCCACAGGTCAGGATATTTTAGATAATTAAGACATTTAAAAGCAGTCATAGTATCCTAACTGCATTACTGAAGCTACATTCACACAGAGGTTTCCTTCTGCAGATGGTCAAACCATTTTTGAAATACAATCATTGCACATAGATAATGTTTCTACCCTAATGAAGTAATTTGCCTGTTAGTATT
This sequence comes from Eudromia elegans, assembly GCA_003342815.1. NCBI lineage: Eukaryota > Metazoa > Chordata > Aves > Tinamiformes > Tinamidae > Eudromia > Eudromia elegans. The sequence continues at coordinate 740,895 of PTEX01000248.1, forward strand.
CTTTAAAATGTTTTTTTCCAGTTGAATTTAAGTATGTTGTCTCCTTTTATGCTTCTTTCAAATTTCATTTTGTATTGCTGTATTATATGCATGTGATACAGTGCTATTTATATAATGTTATTCTCTATTTAGGCTGCATCCCATAATTAAGATGTTACGTAACTTTTCCTTTTTATTTTTTTTTTTTTTTAAACAATACTGAAAGCCCACGCCCTCTGGGGTGGTTTCTTTGAACTTTCCTGAAGTTGCTGCTAATGTCAGAGAATCACCTGCTGCAAAATCCCTGCTGTTCAGCCTTACACAGGTATTTGTCACATGCTAAAACACAATAGCCCTCAAAGCCCTGGGGCTTTCCTCCCAAGAAGTCTTTCCTCCATGACTCATTGTGTTTGTTAAACACCAAGTTGTTCTGCATTAATCTTTGCCTTCTGTCTAAGGGCAATTTTCTGGTAACAATGAATCATGAAAACAGCTTCCTCCCTCCTGCCACAGCAATTCCTAAAACCAGGGAACTGACACTGTTTTCTCTGAAATTTATTGGAGCAGTCAAACTGCATCCAAAGGACCTCCAAGGGAGAGGTTGGGGGCAGCCTGTGCCAGAGGCTCGGTGGGCAAGAGGCTGGCGCTTCTTCCATGGACCAAGGAGCTCCCAGCACACTGCAGACCGAGGAGGCACCGGACACGCAGGGACTTCTACCAGCTTGTAGCCCTGGAAGCAGTGTGTGGGGCACACAGAGCGTGTGGGGCACAAGCCAAGATTATTCTGAAATACTGATGATGTTCCCCCACTACGTAGAAGCGCAGCAAACAACTCTTAAAACATGCTTTAAAACAAGCTTTAAGGAAGAATCCAAAATATCTGAGCCCAGCTAGACATCATGTCTCAAGTTTAGACATTCTGTACTGTTCATTTGTTATCTTGTGGCTTTCCTCATCGCTGTTTTCCAGGGCAAAGTGGAAATTCCTCTGTCCTTTACACATTTTCTAGGTTAAAATATCTCCTTTTCTGTCTAAATTCAGATTTTCAGAAACATGACCTGGCTCTCACCCCACCATCTTCATTCATTTTCCAAATAGTTTAAGAACATTTGTTTCCTATTCTTAACAAAATAATACAGAGAGAAGAATGGATCAGTCAATAACAATAGTTTATGAAGTACACAATGCCTTTTGTTTGTACAAAATGTCTATAAAAAACACACCATACTGCTTTAGTATGACTTTCTGTCACTTCACCATTTACAGGTATAAAAGATTAAAGGAAAAAGGAAGTTCAGTCTTGTATATGTCTGTAATATACATCTATGCCTATACCTCACTACATTTGATTTAAGACATTTCAAAAGAAGATTTACCTTAGTTAAAACTTTCTAATTTCTCCATTACCCCCTAAGACTGTAGAGAAGGTAGGGACATGTAGTTGGGAGTTTTAAATGGGAATGTTTCCAATTACTAAAAATGAGCCCAAAAGTCAGAGTCCCCCACCAACAAACACACATAAAAAGAAAAAAAAAAATTTACATATGTAAAAACATCTTTCGTTCCCAAAAGAGACACTTTACTTCTCTTCACCTTTTATTCTCATAATAACATGGAGCTTTGAGAAAAGGACCCAAGAAAAGAAATCTAATAAGCAAAGCTTTCAACAAAACTGTTTCTCAAAGGTGCTGTTTTTCTAGATTTCAGTCATTCCTCTGACCACATTCATCTTAACCACAATCCACTTTACAGCAATAATAAACTGCTTGCACATCTGTATAGGACTAGATGATCTCAAAAATCCCTTCCCACCTCAGCCATTCTGTGATTCTGTGATAAATGACTGAAGTTTCCATAAAATAAAGTATTTCTTGGTCCATATCAAAAAGTGTGTTTAAATAAATATGTCAGATATTCAATTTCTCTGAAGAATTTCTCCTGAATTTTTCTAGAATGTTGTTTATTTTGTAATTTATTTTGCATTAATTCCATTTACATATGATACACAATATGAGTATTGCCTGCCTGATTGGACTGCCTTTAAAAAAAGATAAACAGACCAAACTGTAAACTGTCTCGGACTGTAGTTCTACTCACTGTAATTAACACAGAAATATTTGGGCTGAACTTAATTTTTCTTAATATTATTGCCACAAAGCAATTCCTCAGTTGCCAGAAATTTTGCAACAAATAATTTTTGAGCTTAGCAATGATAGCCTGAAGCTGTAAAAGCTCCCTAAAAATTAGGAATCGGGGTCTTTAATTCCTTCTTTCATCTGGAAGATTCACAAGAATTCAGAAAAGAGATGCCCAGACTTGTTATCAATTGACATTGCAGTGTGTACTATCTTTCACACATAATGTTTCTTGAAAGTCAAAGTCTTCATATAAGGATTTAAAATGAACTGGAATGGAAATAAGTTTATCATGGATCAAACATTTAGCAAACTCCTGTCTGATCATGCCTATATACATACATACATATACATATATATGCATGCATATATATATAAAAATATATGCACACACATACACATATATACACATACATACATATAAATGAGTTCCCATCTGCTGTTTAACTGCATGAGCCTTTGTCTGAAGGAAAATGGCCCTTTTCATATTTTCTGTAGCGTATTCAGAATCATGGGCTTTTTGATTTATTTTATTATTCCATAAATTTACTAAAGGTAAAAGTAATTCAGATGAGGGAAGCTTTGCACTGAACGGATCAAATTAGTGTTATTCTGACATTTCTCAGTGGAAAAGAATCAGTTTTTAAAACAACTCAATGAGATCTTTTTAAAAATAGGACAGGAACAGCAGAGGCAAGCAGTTGTGGCTTGTCACTGTTCTGCTGCAGAAGTTTCATCACACAAGTGCAGACTAAAGATTTTGGGATTAAGAGGCTGGCTCTGAAAGTGGTTCCTCTGCCCTCTCCACTCTGTTAGCAAAAGCACATGCAGTTCTGGAGGGAGGAGGAGGAGGAGGAGGAGGAGGAGAACAGGCAGAAAGGAGGAAAGAGCGAGCTGAGCTATGCAGCAATCAGCAGGCAATTCTGTCTAACTTGGTAAAGACGCTTGCAGCTATTTCTTGCTGGTGAATAGTGTGCAAACAGAGAGAAGCTATTAGCCAGAGAAATTGCCCTGCTACCAGAGCAAATACAAATAGCAAAAGAAAGGCTGATTTCAAAATCTGAGGCATCAGAAAAGGTTGTTAATTATATATCCTGTTTTTCAAAGTCATGCACTCCTTAATGAAACAATGGAGAAGACAACTTGTCCTCTTTAAACAAACAGTCAGGTGGAGATTCAGAGAGGATACATTGTAAACATGTGTTTTATAATATTAATTAAAACATGGTTGTATGCCTCAAATAGATGCACCATCTTAGGTTTTTACATAACTGTTCTGTATTTCCAAGCAAGTTATTCAAACATGCTAATCCACATCCTTATATCTAAACTAGGACATCATTTTTGCCCCTTGCAAGAGGAAAGACCTAAGACGTTTTCAATCTCTGAATTCAATAATCCAATGGGCACATGAATATTCGTTGCTCTTTCTCAAAGAAATGGAACACTTCCTCAGTTTTTTAGCCCTTTAAGAAAATATATTTGTTCAAATTCTGTCTCTCCTTAGCATCAGAAATAGTTTTACTGATTTCTGTGAAGATATACCAAAAGAGCTTTAATGTCTGTAAGCAGCTAAAAAAACATTAAGGGAGATCCAACTGACAATGCTAAGAGTATAAATTTGCCTCGTTGCAAAGAACGAGCCTGAAAACCTGTAGGAGTAAAGTATCCAGTTAAAGGTAAGCAATTACAGGACAGATAACCAAGAGACATCATGAACATCAGCATGTCAATCAAAAACAGATATTGGGAGCTGCTCCTTTTTTTTTTTTACTCTTGGTAAGTGGTGTCCCTCTAAAAAATGTTAAAGCATAGTGGTGATATCCCAGAAGTGGAATTCTGAAAAGAGATGGAGAAGAAGAAAAAAAAAAAAGACAATATCAGTGCTGATTTCCCTAAGATCTGGCTGAGGAAGGTTTCTAGTCACTTGCTTCCCCACACTGATGCAGGAAAACCAGAATTCATGTCAAAATGCATATTTGCTCCTGGGCTCATACAGAGAGACACCTGCCTTTGAGGACCTGCAGAAATCCTCCCTCCTTGTCTCCGAAAAGGTTGAATTCCTTCTCCCTGGGGCCAAAAGGGGCTGTTCCAGGGGAGAGAGCAGGTGGAGCCACGGAAAGGTAGGAGCCACCTGAGAGTGCCTCCAGCAAACCAAACCTCATGTGACAGGCACTGATCCCGAGGGCAGATTAGCCAGATGCTGGCTGCTGGTGCCTAGTGCCACACGTAGCTTCAGGCAATCACCCCGTATCTTCTGCCCTGTCCATGCCAGGCACATGGAGCTAAAGGAAACTGCCCGTGACCAGTTGGGAATGCACAACTTGGCCTTCCAGGTAGGCTCGTTTCCTTTCAGTTTGCTTATTTATTTATTTATTTATTTGGTGGGGAAAAGGAAGAACTAAGAAACCGCGAATAATCTTGCAGTTCGGCACAGGAACAAAGAAACAGCAATTTCTGCTCTCCACCCACAGATCTTTTACACCACTCTGCACATTTTGCACTGATGTCCTGCCAAAGTACAAGGCTCTTATACAGAAAAAACCCACAGAGCACAACTGACACTTTTATGAATAGGCTCCTTTTACTGCCTATGTCTGCTGCCTACCATATCGATATCTCTGAAAAGTCTCCTGGCTCAATAATAATTCACAGGCTGAAAAGTCTTGCTACTAACACATCATTTTTTTCTATCTGCACAGAACTAAAGCTGTATTAGTGGCTGCTTTTCCTAAGAATTTTTAACTTATGCTTCTGCTTAGTTGGAGGTCATTGCTATGCAGCAGACTTCTATTTGCAAAAGTATGTTGGCAATATGAGGAAAATTGTCATATAAGTGCACTGGGGCAAAATTTTTTTTCTGCGTGTCCCATTGCTCAAGTGAGGCAGAGGTTTCTTTGCGTACAAGAAGAATCCAGTATATTATGGAACAGGAGCGATATCCAGACACTCTGTATCAAGATTTCAGTATCCATTTGTCTACAGAGAACCACAAAGGAGAGACTGATTTGATAACCGGCTGGTTAGGGAATATTTGGAGAAGGCAAGAGATACAGGGTCACATCCTTACTCTAGGCAATAGTTAATAATTCATACCAAATGGGAAAACTTCAAGAGGAGAGACAGATAACTGGGAGATAACATGACAGTCCACTTGTTAGGCTGTTCTCGGAGTAATGAGAATGCATCCATTGCACTGCAGCTTCGGAGCAGGTAGAAAAGCTATTCAAACGTGGGCCTCCTGCAGTCCAGGGGAAGGAGATCAGTTAGGACTTCAACCTTGCTCCTTCTGCACATGGAACAGGTCCCAAGGGCAGAAGAGCCAACCCCCAAAGTCTGCTTACAGACCTGCACAGCAGAAGGGCACCTGGGCACCTCACGCTGCCGGGTGGTCTGGGCTTGAATATCACATCCTTCCCCAGCAGCCTCTGTGGAGTATACACAGTGCGGCGACACTGCTTCACCTCCTCTTCACGCGTCTGACCCACCTAGGCAATGGGCAGGGACCCAGGCATTTCACCTCCTGCCCACTCTAAAAAGTGCCAGAGGCACTAAGTCCCCGCTGAAATCCTCCAAATGCTGAATCATTGAGACTGGCCAGGAGCGGAATCGGGAATTGGGGCCTTGAGGCTGGTTTTCTGTTTTTTTGGGGTTTTTTTTGTTTCGTTTTGTTTTGGTTTTTTCCTGAAACACCAGGAGGGAATATAGATGTATACAGTTATGCAGTCTACCTCTGACTCAAAAAATAAATGACTTCCCCAAAGAGATAAGCAGAAGGAAATAAATAATTGTTCGCATACAATGCGCAGAGAAGAAAAAAAAAATCAGCTTTTCCCATTTTCTAATACTTGAGCTTCTGTTACATGAAAATCACATACACTTTTTTTTTTTTCCTTCCAAAGCAGAGTGTCATCTGGCATTATCTTCTCCTGGTAGCTTATGTACTAAGCTACAAGTAACTTCCCCAAATGCTTAAATATAAAAATGTTCTAGAAAAGAATAAATTTAAGTCATTTTAAATAGCTTTGTGGGATTGCAATCTAAATGTGCTTTCAGATGTACCTGAGCTGTTTAATGATTAAAAAAAAAAGTGATAGAATGAAAAATAAAAATAAAACCCAGCTTAGGTAGTTTGTTTCACAATGCAAACAACACAGCACTAAATGTTATGTGAAGCAACCCAGTGCTAACTAGTCAAGGATCTCGTCACAGTTATATTGTACAAAGAAGAGGTCTTGTGCCTGCTATTGTGGAAAGATCTTAACAAGATGAAGAGGTTGTGATACACAGGGAGTAATACATTTTTCACCTGTTTGTACTAACGTTGAAAGAGTTCAACTTCTTGAGCTTCACATTGTCTATACATGTTTAAACCACTGTACCACAAACGCATAAATCTTTCTCATATGTACTGTAGTACACTCTCAGAAATGAGTCACTTGACATTATTTTTCGAAGAGGGCATGCATAGTACAAATTTCTACTAAAGCAATCAATTACCTTTTCTTCTTTAATGTTTGATCCTGCAATGTGTCTTATGTACTTTGTAAAGTACTTATATAAAGAGTAAGTGCTTACTCTTTATGCTGTACAGATGCTACTGGAATAGCCTCAAAAACTGCAGGTCCCATTTTATTGTCTTGTGGTAATGCCAGTATCTGGGAGACTGGGAAGAAGCCTCCTTATCTCATTTACACCTTAATGCGATCTCAAAAGAAAGCAGGCAACAAAAACTAAATGTACAGCTCCAGATTTCACTATCTGATGTTAGGGACAGCTCAGTTGCTATCAGCCACACTGAAGTACAAAAGGTGAACCAAGATGCTGCCTCACAGTTATTGAAATAGTTGTGTTGATTCTAAAAAGATATGTAGCACTTCCCACATCCACTGAACCTTCCCAAACACACGCTTCTCTCTCAGCACAAAATTTCAAAAAAAAAAAAAAAAACCTCAGTGCAGTTATAAAATTTACATGTTAGAATGTTAAAATGTAAGTTTTATAGCTGTAAGATCCTGTTTTGGGTCCTATCCCAAGGCTAGAAGCAACAGATTTCAGCACTGCTTCTTACCAGGATTTCAGGTTTCTACTATATTGATTTCTGTAAGTCCATATCGAAAGTCAAGGAACTTAAATCATTTTAAGCTATGCTCTGCCCCTGCTTTCATGCTGTCTTCATATTCTGCATGTGCATTTCAGGGCCACATACTGTGTCTGGAGCGGCAATGCTGTAACACACAGAGATACCACCGTCCCTTTTGCTCCTGGTGCCGTTCAGGTATCGCCTCTCTGATGGCACTGGTGGAGCTCTGTTTTTGCCCACAGGATTTCTTGCTGGAGAAGCCCTGCAAAACTAACAGCAGCCCTAAAACTACAATTTGATAAACCAAACTTGCGTTTAGCCGGTATTTAAGATGTGGAGGTTTTACCTAACCAGTTCTTCAGATTCAGATCTCTGTTAATGATGATGTTAAACAACAGGTTCACACATCCTTCAAGGAATGATAAAAGCTGGCTTGTAAAAAGAAATAGCAGTGTGGAAAAAATACTTAGGGCTGACTTTTAAAAAGAACTCAGAGTTAAAATATAAACTAAATAAAATGCAAAGTGTAGATAACAGCTAATAAATATTTATTGTTCCCTGAACTCTGACTGTCAGTGTTAGGATACTTTAAGCAGTTAGAACTGATTAGTATAGCAAAGCATTTTGTGCTCTCAGGAAGTTGACCCATTAAAACTCCGCCTTTTAAGAACACAGATATGGCAGTAACATGTGACTTTCACACTCCATTCCATCCAAACAAGCTAATATAACCCTAAAAATGTCCCCTTTCCCCTCTGTCTGTGTTTAACTGCAACAGCTTCTTAGATATTTCTGATAGTTTATTTAAAAGCACATATGCTATTAAGAATTTCTATTTCATGGAAAGCACTGTGGTAAAGTCTCTTGAAAATTATGAAACACTGCAATGTATTCTAGCAGCAGGTCCAGTAAGTAAAGTACAGAGACCTTTCCCATAGCTAAAAAATTTACTTTTCAAATATATGTTTATTTCCAAAACTAACTTTCTCTTTCTCTCTCTCTCTTCTCCTCTCCCTTTCTTCCTTTCTCTCTCTCTCTCTTTACCTCGTTTTCCCTTTCTCTCTTTTTTTTTCCTGTGGTCACATACAGCTCTGTCTCTTACAGGTAACAAAGCTGATCATATCTCTGAGTTGCTTTTTTTGCCCCGGCTAAAGTGAATTCTCCTTATGATAACCAGTTCCCAGATTCTCATGCTTTTCATCCTCCTTGGGTTACTGCATGCTGTCAACAGATGTTTTGAATGCCATGACTAGAAGGGTTATGGAATCCTTGTTATCTTTGCAAACATGAACAGATTTTTTTTCCTGTTTTAGTTTCTATAGATATAACTTTCTGCCTCTCACACATTTTGTTTTCTGTGAAAGCAAACAGCTTTTCTATTGCTTTTTTAAGGACAGTTTATTTCCGGCTATTATTCTGACTTGCTCATCCTGCATTTCAGGATGTTCTTGCACAGACCTAACATCAACGACTTAAGCTTTTAAAGAAAACATTTGACGTGGGCAAGCCTAAGTTACAATCAGAAGCACCTTATGTACAGTCAATCCGCTGAATTTAAATCTGGCAATACCTTTTTCTTTTTTTTAACATGCTGCCTCTACAGCTTATTCATCTCAGTTTAACACAAAGCAATGAAAATTTGTCCCTTTTCCCTAGCATTCTTGACCTTGCACACTGAATGTTATCATTTTTAGGAATTTATCATTATTGATTAAAAAAACCCCTCAATATTTAATAGGCTTTTTAACCTCATTCAAGACACTCTGGTTAATGAACAATAGAACTTTAGGGAGGGAAATCTCAGAGGAATGATTTTCAACTGTATCAAATACTAAGAAAAGAAAAAAAAAAAAACATTTCAGCTGGCTGAATGAAACCCAAGAAATCTTCTAATCAGGTGATTTAAAATACAATTTTCCATTGTGACATCTGTTTTCCACTGAGTTCTTTAACCATCCTGACTTTAGCCTCCAAAATTAATGTAAAAATCTTTCCTTCATCAACACAACAGCTTAAGCAGTTGCCAGGGTGTTCTCTTAGACAGTATGTTTTTATCCCTGACTACAAAGGACTGGAGAATGATCTGTGTGGTGCATCATCAGGGATGCTGCAGTTAAAACCACAGTCAAAAATCAGCAATACTAGTAATGCGCACTTTATAAAACTAATTTCCCTCCCTCAAAACCCATGGAGGAGATGGCAAGGGAAGTTCAAATACTGTATCTAGTCAAAAAGACTTGGCAGGTGAACTCCGCCTCTGGAGGGAACAAAAAGCAAACAGCAAAGAAACACTTCACTAATACAAACTAGCCCCACGCCCTTGACATTTAATCAAATATTTCACCAGCGGAACACTCTGACGAGTACAAGTACAGTAAATGGCATGTGAAAGCAGAAGCTTCAGTATTTAACACTATTGTGCCAGCACTCAAAGTAAACACATAATTCTGTAATCCTTCTTAGCAAAAAGGGAGGAAGTTCTTCCCATCCAAGCTTTTTTCATTTTAAGTTCCTGCTTACTTCTGCCACTGGGAAATGAGAAGATTCAGCAGTAACTTGTTGCACTCCTGGATCCGGCCTGAGGTCATAAAACAGCTGTTCTGTCAAGCCCTGCTTTCTGCTGCAGTGTTTTGTTTTGCAAAGGTTCCCAGTGAGGACACAAGGACCACACATGAGCAAAGCTCTTCCACCCTTCCTAGGTGCTTAGACAGGTGATAAGCACAGAGAACTCAACTCAACATTTTACTGAAAAGTTTCTTCTAACAGCTAGAGATGGTTCTAAGCAAGTAGCAAAAAGGAATGAGAAATTTTAACCTGTTACTTGAATATTGCTAATCTTGTAAGAGGAAGGAAATCTCTGCAAGGGGAGAGTTATTCTCTGCAACTCTTCTCTGCAACTATTTCCAATGAGCAAAATAATGCAGTGTAAAAGGGATAATTAGAATGTATATGAAAAAATAACTGCAAAATAAGTGAAAATTACTCCATTTTGTAGGGCTCATTCAAAGACTATCTTAGTCAACAAATTGTATCTTACTTCAGTAAACATGTCATAAATACTAATTAACCATTTCTTACTAAATTTGGAATATGCCATAATGGGATGAGACTGATTGAAATCTATGTTTCCTGAACTTTTTAAAAATAACACAAATCTACTGTTTTGCAGCAGGGGCTTTTCAGTGTTACAGAAATCACAGGCTTCTCTTGCTGTTTTTCTGTTACATTCCTCATCCATCCATTACTTTCTGTAATTATTCTCTAATTATTACTATTCTGTAATTATTGAGATGATTGAGCAATCTGTTGGACTAGATGACTTCTAGAGGTACCTTCCAACATAAATTACTCTATGCTTCTATTGCTATCAAACAGCAGTTTGTATGCCTTCTGTATTTTCTCATATTCACAAAGAAAAGTCCTAAGAAATTCCTACTTTAACTCATTCAGCAACAAATCTGTGCATAGGTGTCAGCTATAGAACTTTACCACTTCTATTTCACTGTGTATGTATTTATAACATGTGTGTATGTATTTATAACATACTGCATGGAAGTGCTACTAACAAGCATTTCTTGTTGAGGATTTTTGGTTTTTAGTTTGTTTGTTTTGTACTTTATGGACAGTTTATGAGAGGTTTTAACTGTGAATTGTAGGGGTAGTTACAGTAAACTCTTAAGACAGCATGACCCAAAGACAAAAAACTAACAAGATGTTCTCTCAGAAAGAAATACTTCCTTCTTAAGGGACAGTAAAGATCCTCTTAGGGTAAGGAAGATAAATTGTAAATTGCTTTATCAAGGCCAGCCACAACCAGTAGCTACTCGTGATTATTTCTGGTTCTCTCAGATTCATAAGATCCTTGAAAAAGTTTTACTGAAACAGATTTTTGGTCAGGTTAGAAGTCAGAATATTTGCAAATGTTCATTATCTTAGATGGCTAAATATCTGATTTGAGATGACTAATTCAATGGTACCATTACCATATAAATAATGAAAAACTGCATGTAATAAAAACTAGTAAAATGACCACACTGTAATTGGTGCTATAAGAAAGCACTGAAATATAAAATATTTATATCAGCTGAGGAAATTAGTTTTCTGACATTTTGTTCAAGCATCTTTTTTGCCACACAACAATAAGAAACAGTCACTCAAGGTGGCTGAAACAGTATCTTCTTCAAAGAATTAAGAAGCAAAAAAACCCAAAACAAACCAAACCAAAAAAACTCACCCTGTGAGTAAAAAGGTATGTGGAACTAGTGGTCAGTTTTATCTGACAGAAAAATGTGCATCCTAATACTTTAAAAGGGATATTGCAGCAGCTTTATGTGACAAAGCTAAATACTCTCTTTACAGAGTTTTATTTCAGAAGCAATAGAAGTATGTATTGAAAAAAAGTTACGCTTCCACTCAAAATGTGAAGAATGAGAATGAAGAAGTGATTAAAAATATATAGAGGACATTGAATATCTTCTTGACTAATATGAGAACAGGGAATGAAAATGCTCAGAGGGTGGTGATAAACGGAGCCCAGTTTGGTCAGAGTCCTGTGGCCAGTGGTGTCCCCCAGGGATAGGAGCTGGGCCCAGGGCTGTTCAACTTATTCTTCAATGACTTGGATGAGGGGACAGAGTGCAACCTGAGCAAGTCTGCTGATGACACCGAAATGGGTGGAGTCGCCAACACTCCAGGGGGCTGTGCTGCCATCCAGAGGGACCTGGACAGGGCAGAGAGGAACCTCATGAGATTCAGCAAGGACAAGTGCAGGGTCCTGCACCTGCGCTGGAAGAACCCCAGGCACCAGTACAGATTAGGGATTGAGCTGATGGAAAGGAGAGGAATATGGGAGTCCTGGTTGACAAGAAGTTACCCCTGATGCAGCAGTGGGCCCTGGTGGCCAAGAAGGCCAATGGGATCCTGGCTGCATCAGGAGGAGCATTGCCAGCACTTGGAGGGAGGGGATCCTGCCCCTCTGCTCAGCCCTGGTGAGGCCGCACCTGGAGTCTTGGGGGCAGTTCTGGGCTGCCCAGGAGAAGAGGGACGTGGAGCTTCTAGAGAGCGTCCAGCACAGAGCAACGCAGGTGATTAAGGGACTGGAGCATCTACTGTATGAGGAAAGACTAAGCGAGCTGTGCTGTTTAGTTTGGAAAAGAGAGGACTGAGAGGGAATATGATCAATATGTGTAAATACCTGAGGGGAGAATGTAGGGAGGAGGGGGCCAAACTCTTCTTGGTGGTGGCCAATGACAGGACAAGGGGTAAGTTGAAACACAGGAGGTTCCATGTCCGTATGAGGAAGAACTTCCTTCCTCTGAGGGTGACAGAGCCCTGGAACAGGCTGCCCAGAGAGGTTGTGGAGTCTCCTTCTCTGGAGATCTTCCAGACCCGTCTGTATGCCCCCCTGTGCCCCGTGCTGTAGAGCAGGGGGGTTAGACTAGATGATCTCTAGAGGTCTTTTCCAACCTCAACCATTTTATGATTCTGTGATTCTATTTTCTTGAACAAGGCCACCAAAAATGAGGCATAGCCCCAGATCTAGCAGTTCTACTGCTGCCTGGGAAAATGGACAAATCTCCGTAAGATCATTAACCCGATATTGAGGTAGAAGGAAGCACAAGGAGGAGAGCCTAATTTGGATTAGAAATTAGTGGAGCACCATCCATGAGCAGTAAGGCTTCCTTGAACAGTGGTGGGATTCAACACCCAAGGTCTATAAACCAATATTTGAGCTCTTCCATACTAGCAAGGTGAGACTTGGAAGCACAGTGTCATAATGTAAATCAGTTCCTTCTGCAAAGGAAAGAGGGTCTCGCTTTTGGTTTGAACAGATACAATTTCTGATCTTATCTCATTCCAGAATGACAGTGAAGATGTGGATGTCGCATACCAAGGAGGTCTTAAGGACAGCTCATATATAATCACAAATTCTCAAAATGAGAAAACTGTGCATACTAATCAGGTGAGTTTTTCATTTGTTTGTTTGTTTTTCTTCTCACAAGTGAGAAATATACAATTACCTGAATATCTTGTTTAAATTCAGAACTGCAACTTCAATGTAAGTATTTGGTTTTGATCATAAACCCAAAACAGTCCTCTCAACAAAACTCAGAATTGATTTAAAAAGCACAAATGACGGTCCAAGGGGCAAGGAGTTGATACGGAAGTATTTTCTCATGGAAACAGAAGACCTGGCAACACTAGTGCTAGTGATGCCAACTTTCAGACAGGTCAGACATATTTATTAAATACCTATTCAGATAAAGGCAGTAATCACCCCACCAAAAGAGGGGAAATCTCAGGGAAACACAAGCTGGAAGCAATAGTTCTGACTCATGAACAACCAGATAAAAAGGAAGATAATATAATACTGATGGCATCCCAATAACACCATACATTTTCATTTATTTTGACTCTAAGTTTATCTAGGCACACATGGTGATTGCTTTATTATGAATTCCTGACAGTTGGGTAACATTCTTTTTTTTTTCCCAAACCAGACATTTTACTGGTGTCATATTAAAACTTTCACATTTACACGCAAAAGTAAATAAATGTGAAGTTCCATTAAGGATTTCACACACATATATTTTGAAAATACATCTACTTGTCAAGTTCAATGATGGCATTTGAAGTAGCATGTGAGAGACACAAGGTTTCCTAATGCTGTGGTCATTAATTTCTATCTTCTAATGCTTTTTTTTATTATTATTATTATTATTATTTGGTCAGAGGGAGCAAAGGCATTAGTTCTTGACTAGAAGTGCCTCTGCTCTCCTCTTGGCTGCCTCAAAGAGGACATGACCCTGAGTTTACAAAAATGAACGTAATCACTCAGGAAAAGATGACTCAGGTACTCCTCATACACTCTCCTGGAAAGTCAGGTGGGATCTGAGATCCTAGGAGAGGAAAGTGGCAGTCAGTATTGATTATCAAGGAAAATTTCAAGAGAAAAAGAATAAAGAGACTCTCAGAAATGTTGGAAACTGTTGAAAATTTGAGAAAAGTGGTCACAGTCAATTCAGGTCACAATGAAATTTTTTTTAATAAAAAAGTAAATCTTTAACTGAAAAAAAAAAGTTTGACAAAATGTTCAACCAGTATACTTTTTGTAGGTATACTGAAGATACACATATATGCATTGAGAAATTCTCAGACAGGCCATAGTAGAGGCAGCAGAGTTTATTTTGGGACTGTGGAGCAGACTAGAACAGACTTTGTTATGTCCCAATGGCAAAAGGCCATGTACTCCACAAGGGCCGCAGATCAGTCTCCAGAACTGCCAACATGGCCCAAGAACCAGCATTATATTTCGTCAAAAGAAAACCAAAAAGAAAAATTAGACAGAAATTGATATTAGAGTTCAGATTTTCTTTCTCTCTTTTTTTTTTTTTTTATTTTTTTTTTTTCAGGGTGGGGTGGCAGAAACAGGGAGCTGGAGGAAAGTTATGACAATAAAATTACAGCAATACGCTAGGCATATTTAACTATATTGTCAACAATGCGCAAAGCTGTGGATTGATGCTTTTTATATTCAAACAAATCAAAAGAATAAAAAAGTTATATCCTTGATATAAATTCTTTGGAAATAACCTTTTTTTTCCCCTCAGTTTCTGCACATGGATTTTGTAGAAATATATTGCACAAATTCAAAGAGACAGGAAGTTAAGCTTGGGTAGCCTAAAATACCACATAGAGTACTCTCCTGTTATTGCTCCAGTTTTACAACCAAGAATTTTTATGTGAAATTTAAAATCACATCATTCTCTGTTTTGGAAATACCTTTCCAAATTCTGAAGAGCCTCAGAATGTGAGCTGACACATTGCAATTTTGTTTAATGAATTTCTGAAAAATGCATCATATCCACATGCCAGAAAACGCAATTACTGCCCACTGATTTAAGCACAACCGCTTGTGTTCAAGAGTTGTTGAGGGAGGTGGATGTCCGACCCTGTGACAAGACCTCCGGCACTCAAGAGCTCCGAAACACCCCAGCAAAGGCCCGCAGGAAGCAGGTCACGCTACCCACGAGGGAAGAAGAGAGCACGGGAGTGGCATGAAAAAAGACAGGGCCTGAGGAAGCAGTGAGGGAAACAGGGGCCCACGAGAGCCTTCAAGGTGCAGTTTGGAGCAAGAAGATGATGCCAGAGAAGGTCACTGACAGTGTGGTAGAATGGCTCTTCCGCCCAAAGGTCCGGACACTCCTGTCCGGTAGCCTTGGTATTTCTGCACCTACAGACTCAAAAGTCTGAGAGGACTGGGATGCAATAGCCCCGCAACTTAAGCTCTGGAAAAAAATGGTACTTTGAATCATCACTCACTGCCCCTCAGGAGAGCTGCCTGCCTTATATATCTGCTGGATGTTCCATGAGTACCAAAACCACTAGTAATTCAGCAGGCAACAGCATCTGCACTTCAGATTTACTTTATTTCCATTAATAGCAAAGAGAAAGAAATTAAGCCTAGGGAAAATATGGCCATTACTTACAGTGCATCTCCACAAAACGGAATTTCTCCCCTTCTCCCTTCTGGTCACTTAAGTTACAAAGATTGAGAGACCCCTATCCACACTCTGTTGCACTTTCTCAGAGAAGAACAACCGCTATGTACATATTCCTACATGTCATTTTAATTATTGGCCATGATTCCTTCCTTGGTTAATTTGCCTGTGAGCTGTTTCATTTCAAACTTCATACTAGCAACTAATTTAGGACATTCCACGGCTTTCAGCAGAATCTGTAACACACAGCAGAAGAGCCAAGCTGAAAGGAGCGGGGAGGCCTATGGCATGTCTTGATTTGCAAAGCCATTTGGGGAATACATTTAGCATAAATATTAATAACCCAGAAAAATTAACACCCGCCCAACTTTCAGCTGTTGCAGATGGTTGGGCAAATCAGGTCATTTTCCATCTAGACAGTACCATACAGTCAAGAATGGCTCAATATGTGCTTAGGAAAATACTGTTTGCACAGTACAGTCATAGTATGGTCTCCAGTCACCCATGACATAGCACGCAACTGGTCATGCTGCTCTATTTCAGAGCTAAAACAACATGCTGAAGCAGCAAGACACACAAAGCAAGCAGCCATGGTGCTTCCAGTAAAGCAAAACTCAGTTATTTTCTTGTTCCAGGTGCACAGCAGCCATGTGCAAGGACTGCACATACTTATTTGCCCTGTGGACACAAACTGTGAGACCTCCAAGCAGGCTCCACACAGGCAAAATCTGCAGGGAAATAAAATGCTCTGTGATTTTTTTCCTAGGATGTGATTTTTTTTCCCCTAAACTTGTAATAGAGCCAGATTTATGTGGATTGTGACTGAAAAAAGGTACATTCCTGACGAAAATGGACTGCCTGGACAAATTTCAAATTTCTGCTGCACAGCCCATGGATGTCTGAGCTCTTAAATGATTACTGCTGCAAAATTCTTTGCTTAGTAGCTATTTTTTGGGGAGGGGAGGGAATAGCTTAATTCACTTATTTATTTATTGTACAACAGTCAAAAATAACGCAGCCATTCTCCATGAATTTCAACAAAATTGAAGTTTTGCAAAGAGAGAAACAATTAAATTAGGAGAATCATTAACAGGAAGCATGGACAAAATAGGGCTCTTCCAGTCCTCCCTGCAACACCCACCTCTGTCATTTGGGAAAAGGCATACTCCACTGCGACCTTTTTACCTTGGAGTGACACTGGCCTTTATTTCCACCTTGAAAAGTTTGTGGAGAAGGTGGTTCAAGATGCCAATGACTTGGTAGCCATGGTCTAGAGGTGCTTATCATAGCGCTGGCATCAGATGGCTGAGCTGTGCATGGGGAAGCCTCGAGGCCCAGCCATCTGCCCGCAGGAATCTGCTCTTTCCCATGCTGCTGTACAAACACGCTCACGATCTCGGTACCGATCTGCTTTGCAGGAGGACAGATACATCAATATTGAGAACGACCAGCCTCAGACCAAACCTGACTCAGTGGATGAGGAGCAACCACATACAAAAGGGTAATGCGTATTTGTTTGAACAAGTTTTCTGCCTGCTTTGCTCTGCAAAAAGGTGTTTGCGTTTCTGCTTGTGCCACTACCATCCTGTCACATCCCTGTGCTCACAGACCCCCATACTCACTGACAGTAATCTGTGCAACACAGAAACTCACCGTATTTAAACTTACTGTGTCTTTTGACTGGTGTGTATCATTGTGAAACGGTGCTTCTGAAAACTACAGGGACAGTTTGTTTTTTTCTTTTTCATATTAACAACATTTCCAAAATTTCCATAACTATATTTTTAAAGAGGCTTTACACAGTGATCTCCTGCAGAAAATCAAAGATCCTTCATTGTACTACACTTTGCATTGTTATTTATCATAGTTAAAAAAAAAAAAAAAAAGATGCAAAATAGTCATTTGATATAGCAGGATTTTTACCCTTTGCTAGTACGAATGCATGCCTAATGACCATTAAGTGAAATCACACATTAAGATACTTTAAAATTTGAGATAAAAATCAAATTACATTTTAACAACTTTATGTTTTTCTTCCTATAAATGTATATTTTTACTTCCTATAGATGTAAATTATACTATATTCTTCCCCAAATTTCTAACTCTGTCCTCTATTATACAAGTTGCCTCCATTTTGAACACTTTAATTCAGTAGTTGAGCAGATTCTAGCAACTCACTTGCTGGATATCCTAAGTCAGGAATCTGTCCCATTCAAGGTGGATTACCTGAGCTGATTGCATGCCTGTAAAAGCAACGCATTTAAATTCAGAAAAACTCCTTTCATCTGCACTTTAAAGCTGTATAAACAGAGCCTGAAAGACCTGACAGATAACATAATGGGAGAATAACTAAGGTTGGTTTTGCAGGGCTTTATTGTTCCCTAGGGGACTTTGTTCTTCCATGGGGAGCAAGAATCCATGCCCCAGGTACAAAAACCCTTTGTAGATGGGCAGCTGAAGTGCTCTTCCCTCTGCTCTTTTAATTACACCGAGGCTTCAGTTTAGTTTGAGTGGCTGGGTTTTGTGCTTGGGCTCTAGCTTTGTCTATGCAGAGCACCTGGCAAAGGCAATGTTCTCTCTAACAAGGTTTTTCATAAGTTATCTCTTAAAAGCAGGTGCTAATATGACCTAATGTTTTCCTTGTATCTGCTGAAATGTGGCGTTCACAAAGCATCCCATAGTTTTAAATGCATCACTGCTTTATTTCAACAACTACGACTAAGAGGCTGTTATCTGAGACACAAACCCTACAGAAAATCAGTTCACTGTCAGCAACAACATGTGGTGTGGGCAAGGTGATATTCAGTTTTGAACTATGTACAGACCAGAAAAAGGATTTCTGAGTTGCAAAATGAAAGGAAGTATATTGTTGGTGTATACAAATATGCCACCTAAATCTCAGCCTACCTTCAAATTCACTGTTTCCCTCCAGTGAGTCCAGAGAAGAAACAAAACGAAGCATTTAATAAACAGAAGAGCAGTTCCTAGAGTAAGATATTTAAATCTAACGAATCACTTTAACTTCTGTAATCTAATGAGCCTTAAATGAAAAGCTTATGCAATTAATAACCAAGTTTTCAAACATCCAGAGATATCTATGCACAGTATGAAAATATTTTGCGTATTTTAGAGACATGTAAAATCAGCCTTCATATATCTACTAGATTTTCATTTTGCTTGCCCAATATGAAACCAAAGAAGTCCCCCAAAAAAGATGCGAGCATGGTTTTACCTGGTGCTCTAGAATCCAAACCTATTCTAATATTGTGCACATTAATAGAGAAATTTTAAGGGGCTTAACTTGACATTCCTGTGCAAACTGCTCTCATCTATGGCTTAAGTTTCTGTTGCATGTTAGTTCTTCTATTTTCATAGGTGTTTTGAAAGGAAATACGATGAAGTTTGTGATTTTTGCAAGAAGCACAAAACCAGAATTCAGTATGTGATCTATGGCATTTTAATAACAGGTAGGGAACATTTCATCCAATTTTGTTGAAGACTTGTTTACTAATGTATTTGAAACTGTATATTGTGCCCATCTTGTACCTGACCTAACACTAAAGCCCTCAACTATTTTAAAGAATGCTTTTGAGAGGAGGTCAAAGACAACAGTGAATTTAGTCTCCATTAAAGTTCCAGACTCCTCCACTCATCCCCAAATGTAACAGAAAGAAGCCCAGAATTTGCCATACTGCTCCTCCAGAATATTTCTACTGTTACTAACAATTAGTCAGATAAAACGTTAGATCACTCTTTGTGTCAGCCCCTTCCAAGAAGTCAGATAAATTGGTAAACTGGTCTTAGGAACCAGTCCAAAACCATAGACCACACTAAAAGAAGTTAAGGACCAGCCTGGACTGAAGTCCAGAAATGAACATTTTCCTTGTGATTCAATATCCACAGCAAATATTTACTTAAGGAAACATGTATTTTAGCATGCACAGCAAAGTCATTTAAATGTTCTGCTTATCCCTTTGCTAACTATTCAGTAGATTGGCTTATTTCCTTACATTCTTGCCAAGCTTTTTGAGGCGCTTCTACTTGAACACTCTGTGAGGAAACACAGACTTTAAAAAGGTCAGTTTGGCCCATTTATGCCAGCTTCCATATGCTGAAAAAAAAAATGCATTCCCAGCATCATGCTCATTGTGATTTATCATTACACAGACCTATCCTGGGTCAAGAAAGGATTCTAAGGTGTTGGTGTTTAATTCATTAATTCCATAAAAAATAACTTGTTTTACAAAAAGCAGTGTCTGACTTTCATATCCTCAGTCAGACAAAATGAGATTGTTATTTACAAGCACTTAATTAGCCATTAGTCAGCATATGTTAGCAGTGATACCGTCAAACAACAAATCATTTAATATCCACTTTGTATAATAAATACAGATTCTACCTCTAATCTTCCCATTTACTTCAGAGGAAGATTTTATTGTACAGGACAAATGTTTGTAAGTGCTTCTCTTAATTTTGTTGAATAGACTTGCACTGCTGTGAAAGAATGACACCCATTATTCTTAATTCACTGTTCTGACACCGAAAAAAAAAGCTGTCCCATACATGTTTAATCTTCCAAAACAACTGATATATTTGCTACACACTTTATTCAGCTAAAGTATACATCCTGCTTCATCAGGATGAAAACCCTTGAAAAATAATCCCTCCATTTCTCAGTAACACATATCAGAAAGTGTATCTATCACAGCAACAGCACTATGGGTGAAAGCAAGATGTTTTCAACATTCAGGTCAAGTCAAAAACACACTTACAGATAAGCCCAGGCCTGACTTCAGACACATCCTTAACAATAAATTCAGTATTTGTTTCTGTTTTTAAAGAGAAAAGACTTAAATGACTTTTAATGACTGTTTTGTATGTGTGTGTGTATGTGTGTGCCACAGCATACCTGGCAGCACTTATTACAGCTTGCAGCCTGAATTTTCAGAGGGCTTTGGCACTCTTTATCATCACAGTCCTGGTCATCTTCTTCATCTGCTGGGATTTTTTCATAGCGAAGTATGAAGACAGAATCACTGCATTCTTTTCCCCTGTAGAAAGATTTCTGAAGAGGCAGTGGTTTTGGCTGAAATGGTAAATATGAATGACTTCTTATTTATGCAGAAATATAAAGTAATATTCAAATTTAGCCTTATGTTGATCTGTTTTCTTTCAGTTTTTCTTTTTTGTTAACTTCTCTTTCATTTATCCTGAAACATGAACATCATTTCCTCCTTGTAACATCCAGAATTACTCCATTTTACGGTTCCCAGACTAGTAGCGCTGCGGGGGACAATTCAGAGCAGCCCCTAAAGCATTTCAAAAGAAACCACGGCCCAGAGACAGGCAGGGAGGGTTACCCACTGGCAGGTGCTACCACCTTCCTGCCTGCACTTCCAGAAATGAAAGTCGCTGCTTTGCTCATTCCCAAGCTCAGGCCCACAGAAGCACAGGAGTTGGACAAATCATAAAAATTTCAATAAGATCAAACAGAGATGAAAAATTTCCAGAGCAGCACAAGGACTTTAGAGCGTGCCTAAGTTCCCGAACATCAGCCATGCCATTAAGATTGCAATGCAGTAGTTAGGTGTCAAAAATCTTGACAGAAGCTGTAAAAAATTCCTCAGGTCCAGACAGTCAAGCCTGTCTCCAGACTATGTCTGGAGAAATCCAGGTATGTTGTAACATTTGCACCCCTTCTGAAAGCCAGGAAGTATCTCACTGTTATTCACACAACCCATACAAACTGTTAAAGAAAAGTGGGTTATCCATGTGACCAGTTGTTCACATATCCCCACAACAACACACTTGCAAGCATTTTAAACTTCAATATTTAGGAAACAAAACATGCAAACCACATTTGGTGTCATAAGATCATACAGTCTCATTTGGGATTGTACACATTCGTTTCCTGAAGAGCTAACAGGAATATTTATTATTCTTGGGAGAAGAAGGAAACCAAGGAGGCTCTTAAAGGTTCCTATAGTTCTATTACAGTCTCATCAAAGAGGAAATCAGCCAGCTGTCTCAACTCTCAGCAAGATCACCTTCCCCCTTAAGAAAGGGCTCTAAATAATAGCCATTTCTGATTTAGAAAAAAATACATCCCAAGCCTTTTTTTGTGTTTTTTTTTTTTTTAAGACTTTTGAAATATTTTTTGCCAAGCAGCAGGAGTTTTTACCCCATCCCCCTCTCCACCATGGCAAAAAAATATCTGGAAACAAAAACACAGTGGAAACAAAACTGCCATAAAGATAGCTTTTGTTCTTCTGCTTAGAAGCCACACTAGAGAACAGTGGGACTAAGAATCCCAATGAGACAGCCTGGGAACCTCCCTGAAGGAAGAAATGAACAGAATAAATATGCACTGATAAACTCGTAGATCAAGTTAGGAGCAGTAACATCTGTATTTAACCAAGCTGCAGCCTGTTAAATTGAGTATATTGAAGATCAATTACTTTACTGTCTACCGTGACTTCTGCCTGAGAGAGAGAAATTAAGAAACTCAGGCTGTGTTGTTCAGCATGACATTGGCCAAGCTCACCTGGTTTTGGTCCAGATCGAAAAGAAGAATTTCAGAATTTCAATACTACTAGAGTGAGTGGAAGTTGAAAGACGGACTTGTTACTTTAGGAATCTCGGCCTATGTTTAGTCTCCCTCTCTATAAATGGGATGGATGATGTATTCCCTTTTTGTCAGGCTGAAAATTTCCCTCAAGACGAGACCTGAGTGCAATTTGGTCAGAATGAGGAATGCGTAAACACAGATGAATACATTGTCCTTGTCATCGTTTCCAAGTGAATGAAAACTTTTGTGATCAGAGGCTTATCTTTCTAAACAGACTACAACCGGTTTAAGAAGTAAACAGCTTACATTCTGCTCCTCAGTGCTAGGTGCTTCATAGGCCACGTGTTTCACCAGCTGTCACGGAACGAGCGGTGAGGGAGTGAGCGACAAGCCATGGCTGCAGTTCTTTAAAAAACTACACACTCTGCCTAGACTGCCTAGGTGTAAGAAGCAGCTCACTAAACAAGACAGGAAAAGAAGGATGCAGTAATAAAGGCAAGGATTTTGCAAATTTCATGATAAAAATAATCCCCAGACAAGAGATTTACTGATATTTTCTTTGTGTTTTCCCCTTACTTTGATTTGGGGACATAGCTGGAGGACACTTGTCTGCTTGCCACTAATGGATTTTTCTGTCACAGTGGCATTGGCAGAGGCAGGTCCTGCTTATGGAGAGCTACAAAGACAGTAGTGCAAGTCTAGGGGAAAGAAGAAGCAGCAGCAAAAAAATAAATCTGTTTCAGTATGTCACTCCTGGTATAATCACATCATATTTTTTTTCTCCACAGGGTGCTATGTCTCACCCTTGTTATTGCTATTATCTGCTGGCTCATCTTTGATACAGCAAAATTGGGATCTCGGCAGCTGATCTCCTTTGGGGGACTGGTGATGTATGTTCTCTTCATGTTCATCTTTTCCAAATATCCAACCAGAGTGAGTACTCAGTCCTTCCTGGATCTTCCATTTAATGTCTTAAAAATTCTTGTCCTTACGCTCACACATGATCAAGTTCACAGAGGGAAGCAGAAAGTCCAAGAACACTGAAACACAAGTTTGCCAGAATTAGACATGTTTCATTTATGAGGAAAGCCCTTTCACTTTGAGGCCTGGGGAGCATGTGGCTGTACCAGTAGCTGGTTCTCACTTCTTCCAGAGGACATTTTCCTTTATTCCTGTCCCAGTGCAAGCAAGGGATGTGTTTGCTCCCACGGCAGGAGAGCAAGCCAAGGCAGGCTGCTCCGCACTTCCCATCCCATGCCAGGAGCAGTGCTACTCCCAGGACGTCACCGGCACGTCCGAGAGTATCATCACGCCGACACAAACTGCATAAAGCTGGAGACCTGCTGCTCTTGTGAAGCACTTCACTGAACAGAATTCCACACTTGTGCCCCTGCCCAGAAAGGCTGGATTCCCACTGCAAATGGGATTAGCTGAGACCAAGTGGAGACCCTTGCATTGCATCAACTCACTTCCATACATTTGTCAATACTCTTTATATTCCCAGCTATGATGTCCACCTTCAAATGCTGTGTTATTACAAAACACTGTGCTCCTGATGAGTTCCATTTCATTTTCACTCTTGTGTGTATGCTGAGCACACAGTGCCTGTCTTCATCTCATACAGTCATCACAGTAATGTACTCATACAGTAGTCACTACAGGTCCCTATGTTGCACCAGTATTTTTTTCCACACTCTTACACCCACATTAAAGCTTCTCTTAGCCTAAAAAGGAAATAAAAAAAAAAAAAAAAAATCCACAGAGTCCTCAGCATTTGTTCCAACTATCCTTCAGAAGCAGATGGATGTCCTTTTTGCATACTGTGTGCTCTCCCATGGGTCTTCATCTTGCCTAATTGCCTTCTATTCCTCAGATATTATCTGAATAAATTAGAGGCTGATATGTCACCTCACCTCTTTGCCTTGTATATAACCATATTCAACTTTCACAAGACAAAGATGTTTTCTGGGACAGAAGAGTAAGAATCTGCAGTGCAGTGAAATAGAGAGAACGGTCACAGACAGACACAGTTTTTCCCTTCAACTTTCTTGGTGCCATGTGAATCACATTATTGGACAGTAAGACAGCTTTCAAGTAGCCAAGCTCATTAAAGCTGGAGAATATGGAAACAGTTTAAACTATCCAACCATACACTAACAAATGTGGCAGAATCTCCTTATTTGCAGGCCAGATATGCAAGGAATCTCCATATTCTCTTACTTTCGTTGTTTCCATTCTTCATTTTAAAGTAGTAACACTTTGCTGCTGCTCTCATATGTATTTGTTTTATCTTTAAACTGTGGTACAGCAAGGATTCTCTCTCCTTATTACTTTATTATTTGCAGCCCATAATGCTATAATGGTGAAAAATAAAGGAAAATGCAATGGCCACATGCATATTTATATCTCCCCAGACCCAACAGCTGTCTCAGATGGAGATATTCACATGGCAGATCTTGCAAATTAGGAGAATATGACTCGTATGCCAAATCTTCTAAGACTCTTTTGGCATCTGCTGCTATCCTGCATCATAGTCAGAAACCCCTCCTACATTATTTTAACATTCCAAAATACACCATTGTATCTTTGAATAAAAATGATTTTCTCTACATTTCTATCTCTCTAGGTTGCTTGGAGACCAGTATTTTCAGGAATAGGACTGCAGTTTTTTCTTGGGCTTCTTATCCTGCGGACCAAAGTAGGGTTTGATGTATTTAACTGGCTAGGCATTCAGATCCAGGTAAGATACCAGACAGAAGTTCTGTGCAGATTTTTATATAATTTTCTGTCTTGATATTCTTACAGTAGGACATAACAGTTAGGCAATTCAAGGATCCATTTGGTCCTAAAGTTTACACCTCTTGAGGAGATTTGGGTCCTCAGAAAGGTCTACCTGAGTCCAATCTTATTTCTCTTTCTATCCAGGTAACAAAGGATGCTGTGTGACAAGCTAACAAGTTATGACTGTAGCAAACGGTTGTCTCTTAATGGCTTTATCTTCATTGGGATTTTGCACCACTGCAAACACACTCACAAAATAAAAAATAGAAATAAAACATCCTCAACAACAAACTATTATACTGTGGTGCTCCTAGAAATTCTTAAACCTGGCCAAATTCTGAAATATCCTTGTAAACAACCCTGGGATTTGTCATGACAGAGCCTTCATTACATGATGCCTTCAAACAATGTAGCATAATGTCCCCGGGGCATTCTGTTGTTCTCATGTTGTGTAACATGAAAAAGGGGTCAAAATTCAAAGCTAGCACCAGGGAGACCTGCTCCTTGCAAGGGGAGCTTTAAATAAGCTAACTGAAGTTATTTAAAAGAGGAGGGTGCAGAGCATAATGAGGAGGGGAGGTGTGGGTTTGATGCTGGGTTGCTGGCAGCCTTAGTCCGTCAGGCTTGAACATCAGCTTCTGCATCTCTCTCTCTTTGGCCCTGAACAGTGCCAGCCTCATATGTCCTTTCACCACTGCAGTGTGGCTTAGAGACACTCTTTTTCACAATTCATTACTTCAGCCATTAGAGCTCCATTTTAAGCTGTATAATTAAATGCACATGTTGGCTTTAGGAGCAGAGAAATGCACCACAATCCTAGCATTAAAGATTAATTCCTTCTTAAACTAGCCTTTAGCTGTGCTTTCCATAATTCATTGCTGTGGCCATTAGCTCCTCATTTTTAAAACTTTATCTTTTATTGCATGTATTTGCATTAATGCGAACATAGAAATGCATCTCTATATGAACATTCAAAAAGAAATTATTCTTTAAGCTAGCTCTTGCCCCTTATCCTGCCAGCTGTGTCAAGCAAATATGCTCTATCCCTTTGCTGTTTGAAGAAACCTGCACTCTTGCAATAACAGGGAGAGACCCCAGACTCAGGTGGGTGTGGAGGCCACTAACTCTGGATCATACACAGAGAAAGCCCTTCAGACCTCACCACATACCTCCACAAAGCTGTTGGAGTGCAATTTGGCAGCAGCCCACAACTCACTTGTTTTGTTTTCTGTCTCTAGACTTTTCTGGAGTACTCAGATGCAGGTGCCAAGTTTGTTTTTGGTGAGAAGTATACAGATCATTTCTTTGCTTTTAAGGTAAGGCATTTTTATGTGTATGCCATACACATGGCAGACAGACAACTGCAAAGGAAGTGTTTTGTTCCATTATGAATGAAGCACATTCATTATATGAGTGGTGATACCAGTACAGTCACCAGAGGAGTCAGCCAAGAGATAATCTCTTACCTGTTATGGGAAGAAAATTTTGAAATGCCACATAAAACATTTATTGCCATAAATTAAAACATTTATTGCCATAAATTGTGCCAGTTAGGCCACAATTGTTTAGCTTAACTATAGCAACATCTTTTATAAGATGACAGGACTTTTGGACACCTTTCTGCAAGGAATAGGACAAAATGCCCTCACTTTTTCACTGAAACAAGTATCATCTCCAGCCTAAATTTCACATCTCTTGAGAAGTAAAGATCCTATGCTATGCCATCCCATCTTGAAGCTATGTGCAAACCACTGCATTACAAGTATTAGCAGATGGCATATGCAGATTCCATAAGCATTTGCTTATATTTACATGTATAAGCTACCCACGCAGGAGTGGCAAGAACTACACTGAGTAATATTTGGCATTAATGAAATCCCAGGGGGAGTTCTCCTGCTCTCCTATGGGAGAACATTTTGGGAACAGCTGGAATACTGTGCTCTCCAATCTGCGCCAGCATCCCATCTGCTTTTGTGTTTGCATATAGTCCCTGCCATAACACCTGCTTAGGTGGAAATCAAGCATGTATAAAGTAAAAACAACAACAACAAAAACACAACACAGGCATATAATAAAGGCATCAGGAATTCAAGTATTTTATTTTGGTAGTTCAGCCACCTGATTCTATGTGCTTACACACTCTATCTTCTCTCTTTGGTACACTGAAGTGCTAGTTCAAACTGGTTATTTTTCACACAAAAATAAACCTACCTGTGAAATATGTCATTACTAAGAAAAAGCACAACAATTTAGGAAAAAAAAATCAGTAAGAAATAAAGATTACGTTTCAATCGCTCTGTATGTAACTACAAAACATGTTGCTTTACTTTTCAGTTACCTCTAACTCTATTCAGCAGTGCATTACTGATTATATACTCTGGGGATGAAATGAGCTCTTCCGCAGAAGTGTTCTGTGTGTTTTATTAAACAGTTTGTAATGCACATGATTTCTCAGGGTATTTTTTTTAAGGCTTCTGTCACAGTGCAAACTATTTGGATGACTAAGGCCAGACATAAGACTGGATTGGCTGGTGTCTGCCTCTGTGCCTGCACTCCTCTGTCACTCTTACTCCATGTGATAAGCCAGTAAGAGAGACATATGAAATTTTTAGAGGAGTATAACATGCACAACCTAAGCATTTTCATACTGAAGAGCTAGAAAGCAAAAAAATGATGAGTTTATTTTTAGAGTTGCATGTGCCTTAGGATAGGAATGCGTACACTAAACAGAGTAGCAGGCAACTGCAGAATAGTCCCCAAACCTTCACGGTCTGCTCCTTCCATATCTTTTCCTATAACCGAGGCAACAGCCAGTATCTCTTAAAACATTTCCCACATATTTAAACTTTCAGACGGTCAAAAACATCCTCTGCAACCTTCATATATTCTATCATGTGAGCGTGCCCTAGTGAGCTACAATCCCACCCCAAGATACTTCAAGCCACCCTACAAAAAACCAACACACTCAAACACAGCCTAGGTCTGGAGCGGGAGCAAACAATGAGGAGATGTCTCTTCATGGACAGATGCCCATGTCCCAGCCATGCCAGCCTCCACTCTTGGCAGCAGCGCTTTATTTCCCACCAACGCAGAGGCACCTGCAGCAGGCATGCTCGTAGTGCATGCCCATCATTCTGCACAGCTCCACTGCACTCGTTAATCAGCTCTTTGGGAACACAGTCCTGGAAGCTCTGATTAGTCATGTAAATATATGCACTGACGTGCATAATCCAGACTATTTTAAATTCCTATTTCCATATGCAGATACAGAATTTCAGGGTTCTGGAACAATTACCACTTGCCAATGTAATTAAATTAACACATACAGCTTTCCTGTAAAAACAGATACTTAAAGCTATCAGAGATACCATCCTGACAGCACTAAAAACCCCCGAGAGTGAGAAATCACACAGAAATTTCCTTTAATTTGAGCAAACCCATATAGTCAGAAAATACCTCTCTGTTTGGAGTCTTCTATGCTATTTGCTACGAAAGGCAGGCTTACAACAGGCAAACAGTGTGTTACATTCCTATTGTACCAGTAACTTGCTTCTTGTGCCTGGAGAAATATAATTCCATGGAGAGGGCTTTGCTTTGAAGGGGAGGTGAGGCTTTAGGAGCACCATGTACAACACTATCTGCTTCTCCTTTAAGGATCTGCAAGGAAAAAGCTGAGCCTCCGCTCACAAATGGGAAAGGACTTTAAAGTTAATGCGAGTTATTTTCAGAGGAACATACATAAGAAGGGAGACAGAGGGTGTTGGCTGTCAACTGCCATGGACAGGACATGACTTCCTCTCTATTCCTGCTTAACACAAATCACTGGAGCACTTAAGGGCCCTTTTCATTCCTTTGGAGTGGAAGTTTGCCACAGAAATTACACCTCCTGCCCACCTCTTAACACCTTGCAGAGATCCCAAAACAGGTAGAGCATTGGCAAAAGTCAGCATCCCATGTAACCAAGCCCACCTGCAGGAACACAGGGGAAAATTGGCAGGGAAGAAACGTGCTGTTTTTTGGAGTACTATTTTCTTCCAACACTGCTCAGAAGTTCACAGCCATGTGACTATCTCAGAGATCACTGAGACAGGGAGGACAAGCATCCAAGCAGAGAAATCAGAGCAAGGTTAACTTCTTGAAGTGCACAAGGATCTCTGCAAGTAGCATTCAGTCTTTCTGGAAAAAGGCACCTAAATGAGTTTTCAGACTCTTATTAAAGTTGCTTATTGTATTAATGCTCCTATAGAAATGAGCATCCTTTGCTCACTGAGAAGTAGCAACATGTTTGATCTTTATTTATATATTCCTTTTCACTCCATTCCTGAGGAAATTGTGTTTCTAACATCAGTGATGATGTATCTGATGATACATATATAAAGAGGGTGCCTTATTTTGGTTCTTTCTGAGGAATATTTTTCCTGTTATATGTATAGCATAGAATTTGTGAGATCCTGTATATTTAATCTACCTGTGAGCCAGCTGATTTTAATTTTATACAGCATGAAAAGCACAGATAATAGCCTGTTAGATATAAGCTCATGACTGCTTTACTTAAACCGTAATTCTTTAAAATCATATGTTTAAAAAAAAAAAAAGTATTTTCCTTTCAGTCTTCACTACCGTTAAATATATCCCTGTAGGTTTGGTTTTGAACACTAGTGCTTACAGCTAGAGAACTCTTGAAAACTCAGCACTGGCATTATAATCAGTTGAAAAGTAGTGCGGAATAATGATGCAAAGAGGATTTTGATATAGTGTGCTATCAAAGTGCAGTTTCTTCTTTTCTAAGGAACTTGTCCTCAATTCACTGAAACCGAGTCAGCTACAACTCCAGTTAAAGTCTCTTAATCTTCTGAAGAATTTCTACCCCAAAGCTTATATAGCAGTCTAAAACAAGGCTTTTATTTACTTATTTTTAAACAAAGGGACAGGGAATTTCAGTTTTGAATTCTGTATCATGGTTCCATCATGTCTCAACTGATGGTTTACAAGGGCTACAGATGTAGAAACCCAGGTATTTGTAGATGGCAATGCTCTCTAAATGTTTGAACTGATTAAAACATGACTGTAAACAAACGATTACGTTAAGAGAACAGTTGCAAAGCTATGACAGTCCTATTAGAAAACTACCCAAATGCTTGAAATTTAGTCATTTTAACACAACAGCTGTACACAGTAAGCCTAGATTATTAAAAGTTTTATCACCTGAGGATGCAATCTGAAACGCTGGTCTTCAAGATCCTAAAGCATATCTCAAAAAAATCTTGAGCATCTTTTTAAAAATTAACAGCCTACAAAAAGGAAAACTGCTCTGATTAATGCTTTTGTGTTTTCAAATTAGGTCCTGCCAATTGTAATTTTCTTCAGCACAGTAATGTCTATGCTTTACCACGTTGGATTCATGCAGTGGCTCATTGGAAAGGTACTGAACTATTGCCAGCACATTTTCATTTGCCTGGTGAAGGAGACCTCAAACTGTGGCATTATCCTCAAGTGACTTGGCCCAATACATGGAAGTTACTTTATTTTCAATGGGGAAATACTTTCAAATGTTACCGCTCCAAAACAATTATCATCATCATCTAGGATGTATTTTTTATCCTCAAGTTGGTCTCATTCCTAATTTCACACTAATTGTTAACTTTACCTGACTACTTTATCATTCCTTAGATGCCACACTTCTTTGAATTTTCCTTCCCCTCCCTCTCGCTTCCCACAGCAAAATGCAACCTCGAAGTTATGGTACAGTCAGTAGATGTTGCCTATGCTAAGTACCGCAACAGCAATTAATGTTGCATGTGCCTCTCTGTCACAGATCCCTTCAGGATGCATCTCTGAACACTTTTAGCTGCATAGACCATTTTCTGTATTTGAGCTTTGAACACCAGTGCTGCTAGGCCCCGGGCCTGTGGTGCTAGCTCGACAAGCTAGTATCCAAGCACACCTTCTTGCATGGTGGTAGTTATTCTTATTTGAACATATCCTATAAAAAAAAACCCATTATGTCTTTATCATTCCCCTGGTTGATAATGGAAGCACCACAAACCTCATGTATTTGAAATAGAGTGTTAAGATTTAATGTAAGTAATTTATAGCCTTAATCTAAATTTGACAGTTATCCCTTCATATAATCAAAGTCCTTTTGGGCTGATGTATATCTAAATGTTCAAACTATCTGCTTAGTCTAACAGCAACAGTCTAGGGTCTGCCATGCCGTACTTACAATTCCATGGAAGTATTCCTTCCTTTGCTTACCTCAGCATACCGCTATTGAATGAGTTCAACGTGTCTTGAAATTATTAGCTCATGATATATTATAAATTTGTCTCAAAACTGTTATGTTATACGATTAATTCCAAAAGGATATAGATTAAGCAAACCTTTTTTTTTTTCCTTCATTCTAATCATTTTAGGTTGGTTGGATAATGCAAATTTTCATGGGGACAACTCCTGTTGAGTCTCTGGTAGCTGCTGGCAATATATTTGTGGGACAGGTAAGTTAGAACATGGAGAAGCCTGGATTACTGACACAGGATTAGTGAATACTGGAAGATGAACTATTGCTTTTCAGGGAGCATTTCTCTATAAAAAAAATAATCACTTCATGCAAAGCTAGGACTCCTAGAAACACAATTGATTTCCAGGAAGCCAGAATTGCATTAAGTTTGTGTGTCAGCTATGACACATGATTTGGTACTTCATGAGTTGGAACCTCGTGTGATTTAAAAAAAGAAATCTGAGCACATGGATCACCTCTGAAAACAAGTAGCTGAAAATTATGAAGAAAGCCATTAAATGAATGAATACATTATATGCTCATATCTGTTATATGAAGAAAGCTATTAAAAAAGAGAAAGAAAAAACGGAGAGAGCACAGTCAGATGGTGTGAGACGAAAGAGCCAATGAGCCCAGGCAAAGCCAGAAGACAGAGAGCATAGGAAAATAAGGTGCAGAAAACACGAGGAAGAGTTTAACAGTCCACATTGGTTAAGAATCCAGTAAAACCACACTACAGGAGTCTCCATCCCCAGCTCTGAAGCTGGGCAAGGCGATCATGGAGTAGTTTCCCAGCCCAGGTACAACATAACTACAGCAGTGGTGTTCAGCAGTTGTACAGCACTGTAGCCTACTGTAGCATACTTCCAGGATGTCCATGTGTATGTGCAGACACATGCCAGGGGGGTCAAGGTCATTACCTTGTCCTTAAATACTGGTGGTACACATGTTTTATATAATGCGGTCTTACTTGTGGCCATCTGTGGCCATTTCTAACTTACTCAAAACAGACTTGAGATTTCTTGGCCTTTGGAAGAAGAACCCCTAAAAGTGACAAAGAAGTATCAAACAGACAAGATGAGTGATGGTATGATCTTACTTCTTAGAGTTAAGAGAAAGTGTCATTAATATTCAGAGCACTTATTATCAGCAAGATAATTTATTCAAAAACAAAAAATCAGTCAAAACCATGTGATCAACCAATTACAAGAAAAAGTCACTGAGGGGTTTTTTTTTTTTTTTTGGGGGGGAGGGTGTTTGTTTGTTTGTTTGTTTTAGGGAATTCTTTGTCTGAGGGCTGTTTTTCCTTACTTCCAGACAGAATCTCCCCTCCTGGTACGACCCTATTTACCATATGTTACTAAATCTGAACTCCATTCAGTCATGACAGCAGGATTCTCAACAATCGCTGGAAGTGTTTTAGGAGCATATATTTCTTTTGGGGTAAGTTAAGGAAGGAAAACTGAAGAACACAGTGTTTACCTGAAATCACGCAAATGTAAGAGCCCAACTGGAGTTCTCTGGAAGTACAATGTACTCTGTAATCCCTGTACTTTTTCTAAAAAAATAACTACACGGATTTATCCCAATTAAAAAACAAAAAGATGCCAAGATATCACTTGCAAACTCTTGTTAAGTATTACAGACCTCCACCTATGTAACAGTCTATCTGCCAAGGATGAAAAGGACCTGACTCTCAATTATTCCTACAGTGTGGATCAACGGACATATGCAATATGCTAACTGATCAACTCTCCCACGTGTGTAGCTGTACAATAGATAAAGCACTTCAGGAACTGCTATTATTCTCATAAGTGTAAGGAGTCTGCTGTACAAACATAGGTCATAAATGGTCTCCTATACAGAGCAGCCGAAAGCACAGATCTAGACAGAAAAATGAGCTTGAAGAACTAATTTGCAATTAGAGTCATCAGGAGGCAGCTGATGAATGTATTTATTCTGCATTTGTATAAATAAGGCTGAGAAGCAGAAGCGAGAAGGGAGGGGATTAGCTAAGAGCATAGGGGAAAGAACTGTTGGATACTGCCAAAGTTAGCAAAGGAGGAATTTAAGGATATTTATGAAAGAAGGGATAAAAGGGGAATGTCATATGATGTTAAAAAAAGGCAGGAAGAGTTTACATTTGCAAGGGACAAAAAACATATATTACCATCACGTACTTACATCTTAAGGAGCAGACTCCTTAAGAGCCTCTCACTCAAAGTGTTCTACTATTGTTACACTCTGCTGTCCTCCATGGGCCTGCTTTCTAATTAATATTACAAATTACAGATATTACAAGTACTTTTCACTACTTCCTTTTTTTTGCCTCCAGTTTGCTTTCTCTTACATTGCTTATTCTCTTCTTTACCTTATAAGCAATGAGATCCTTTTAATATCCTCCTGTAAAAAAAAAAAAAAAAAAGTAATTCAAGCATCAAGTTATTTTAATTATTTTGCTTGTGTTTGCTCAAGATAAGATTATCAAAACCTATTTCCCATCACCTGCATTTCTAGGTTTCTGCCTCCCACCTACTGACTGCTTCTGTTATGTCAGCACCAGCGTCACTAGCCACCTCCAAACTATTTTGGCCTGAAACTGAAAAGCCCAGAGTAACTCTCAAGAGTGACCTGAAAACAGCTAAGAGGTATGTTCACGTAGGGTTTGATTAGTAGTAAAACTCATACAAAAATCAGATTGGAAAAAATAACTCATTGCAAGTATCATCAAGAGGACCCTCATGGTGGATTTGGAAGCAATAAATTAGTTACATGCCTATACACCCCAAGGAGGTAGTTTCTTGGTTCAGATGCAGTACTTCCCACTTTAACTGCACGGTCTGTCATTACCCAATGGAAGAGGCAGATAATGACAAAGGTCTTGGGCCGTACAATAAACTCTCTACAGGAAGAGAGAAGTGCATGCTCAAGGCAACCCAACAGGACATTTTTCCATTTGTTCTGTTGACATCTTTGCAAAATTCCTATCTATGCAGGTGTCCAAAAGCACAGGTGGAGCTGTCATCTCAGGGACAGCAGGAGAAAACTCATTATCCCTCTGTGGGGAAACTCTCTCCATTTTAAAAACAATAAGGAAAGTCAGAAGGTTTACAAGGACCTGCCCCTAATCAGCCTGAACCTTCCTGCACAAGGGCTGATGGCAATAGGAGCTCACCTCATCACTGCAATGCTGCAGCAGTTGCAGGGACAGGACCCAGCCAGAGTCCTTTGCTAGCTTTGGTCAACAAAAGCACTAGACGTTCTGGCACATCCAGGAACTGCCCCCAGCCGTGCTAAAATTCCTTCTGAGGTCTGCAAAAATAACCTCATGATGATTCCTGGGAGGAGACAGGTTTACCTGGTCATTCTCCATAGGAGTCCCCAAATAGCTCCAGCTCTTGGTTTCTAATCCAGTCTGTATTATTGTACCTCAAACCGAAAAGATTTTCTCACTTAAATTTTGTTTTCACTGACCAAGTGAATCAAATAACATACTGGAAGCTGCGAGTCAAGGCGCCTCTGCCTCCATCCTGCTGGTGGCCAACATCGCTGTGAACCTGATCGCCTTCCTCGCTCTGCTGGCTTTCGTTGACTCAGCCCTCTCCTGGGTGGGGAGTCTGTTTGACTACCCACAGTTGAACTTTGAGGTATGGTCTTCATGTCCTTCACACACCTTGCATGCATCCATTCAGTTCTCCAAATTGATTGTCTAGGTGAGTAGGGGGTTTTCAAGCAGTCTCAAAAATATATATGCATATATATTTCTTATTATATTTTTTATACTTTGTATATGTGTTATTGAAAACATATTTATAGCTGTAAGGAAAAATATTTGTCATGCAGGTATATCTGTATCAATTACTCCATCTACAGCTTCCCTCTGGGGTGTTCCAGTTACCAGCAAAGCAAGTGTGTCTAGCATTGTATGCTAATACCTACCTCCAATGACTTGGCAAGGGAGGAGCTCCGTTTACACACACCTGCCAGGCCACTAACATCCCATTCAGCTGAACACCTACTGCAGCTTTAGCTTCAGGTCACCCCACTTAGTCCTTAACACTCACTAGCTTCACCCACAGGAGGACAACACCACAAGCCAGGGCTTGCCTGGCCCAGCAAATCATGCTGAACTCAGTATCACTTTAGCTCCCAGCCCATGGGAACTGGGAAATTTCAACCTAACCACCCAGCTGAACAAACAGGTTTTAAACATGGCTTGTCCTTTGACCTGGGTCAATACATCATTTTTGACAAGGTGGAACACTCTCAGTTCAGAGAGTTTGAACTTTTTGTTTTGCAAACTCACCACAGTAGCGTGAATACAGATACAATGCCAAGAAACAGTTGCTGGAGAAATGGGTAGACGCTGCTAGCAGACACAGCATCTGCAATATTAAAATGCTATCTTACCAGTTTCCAGGATTATTTCACTGCATAGACATCCCCAGAGGAGGAAAGGTAAAAGCATGACTTCAGTCACAGTCCTGCAACAGGTTGGTAGAGGACTGGGACAGACAATCCACAAAAAAACAAAAGTCAAAGACATAATGCATTCAGCCTTAATGAGAATTACTGACCTCCTGGAGAAGCCAGGTGAAAAGAATAGGAATCATCATCATCATCTAACCAAGCCAGTTCACTGCTGGAGCTGTTTTATTTTTTTATACAAAAATAACTTATTCTGGCATATGCAATTTTTTTTCTAGATTAAGAGCTTTTATGCTATATATATATATAAAAAATACAAGTTTAATTATATAAGATGCACAGATTTTATGCAGAGACAAGGCCTTTGTTTGCACAAGCTGGAGTCCAACAGCTCAGTATTTACAGAACATTCATTAAATTTGACTTAGTCAGCTGAAGAACTAGACTTCTCTTTCCTCTTATCAGCTCTCTGAACTGAACCCTTCTTGTCTTTTTCATAGACACTGTCACTGTTTGAAAAAAAAAAAAAAAAAAAAAAAAAAAAAAAGTTTAAAAATGTTTGTTTAATTTTATGTGTAAAAACCAGGGACATCATTAATTACTTTGCTGGATTTCGATTTAGCCTTCTTATAATTATTCAAGCATAGCTTCCTATTAAAAATCCTCAGCCTCACAGGGTTTTTGGCAGCACAACTCTCCTGAAATAAAAACATCTTTTTTAAGTTTAGATGAGATCATTCTTTGAACAACCGTCTCTTCTGACCAGCTCTATCTTACATGTTTTGCAGAACATCTGTGCTTATGTCTTCATGCCATTCTCCTTCATGATGGGAGTGGACTGGGAGGACAGTTTTGTTATTGGTGGACTCCTAGGTTACAAAACTTTCTTCAATGAATTTGTGGCTTATGAACGCCTCTCAAAATTGATTCACAATCGAGAAAAGGGAGGGAGCATGTATGTTAATGGCGTGAAACAGTATATGACTGTAAGTAATGTTTTCTCTTCTACTGCTTTATTAGATCTAATTCTTTTCTACTTACACTTACCTGATTTTTAATATGGGCACAGTGGGATAAAGGTTTTGAAGAATAAAGATATTGAAGCATATTTTCAGTTGCAATATTTAATTATTAAAAAGCATCCTGTTCACTTGAGACTGCCATGACTATCATCATGTGAGGTGTCTCTGAAGTAGGAAAAAAAGGCCAGCACAGCTTTTCGTAAGGGGAATCCAGGAGATCACATAGCCTCCCACAGAACATGGCACTTGGTCTCTAGACCAAAGCAATATCTCTAAGATGTCTTTCTTCCTATCTCATTTTTCACTAGCATTTCCCTATGAGATACTCCCTTGGGAAAATTCTGGACAAGACCTGGAGAAGCTCCAACCCTCAGAGAGTTACCCAAGCACTAAGCTCCAGGATAGTGGTCAAAGAAGCTGGTAGAATTTAAGTTGTTACAGGCACTTCCTTGCCTATGACAAACCTCTGCCAGAGGTTCCTGTCCTTGCATAGGGGGTCTTAATACAAGGCATGTGTCTGCACCTCCTCTGTCACACTCCCAAGTTAAACTAGTGTACTTCAGTTACAGTGGATACATTTTTCATTGATTCCTTCACCCAGATGGACCCTACACTGTAGTAATTCCTACTGCAGTTCACTGAGGAAGAAACCTAGAAGATCTCATCACAAAGCATCCTGGGTGCATGTACAATGACCCTAGCTGGGAAGCATCCTTTTTTACATTTTATCTTCCCAGGGAGAAGTTGCAGACAACCACTTTATAAGATATAACAGTGAACTCAAGTCCTTGAGCTCTTGCATTGCTTAATACCAGAATATATTTCACAGATGGAGATACGGCATCAAGTATCCTGAATAAATACTTACACTCTTGCCTGAGAATCTGTTGCCGTTGTTGCTGGAAATAGGACCCTGGCCTGGATGGGCCTTTGCTCTGTTCTTTCTTGACATGCTATGTTCTGCAAGAGGGTTATGTCCCTAAACTCCTAAATAGATCCTTATATTTTTTGTTGTTGTTGTTTCTGATTTGGAAGTGAGCCTTTAGAATGCAGATACCACCACCTATATTTCATCTTTCTCAATTTTTAGTAAGGTGAAGCATAGGTCTTCTGTCTTCTTTCCTAGTACCTGCAAAGAGCCAAATTAATCTTCCACAACAACAAACTCCAATATGGGGAAAAAAAAAAAAGATTAATAACACTCATGTAAATATTGCTCAGTAATAGATTTAATTATGGCAGAACAGCTCAAATGAAAGTACGCTTGGCCTCCAGTTTTAATTTCTGGTCAGCCTCACAACTCTAATTCTTCTAGGCACAGAGAGTGAACAACAGACTTTCTGAATTGCCTCACCTGAGTCAGTAATAATAAGGCTTCCTGGTTTTGGAGCTAGGAGAGCACAAGTGAAGGCAGGGAAATGTCAGCACACAAAGCCTTTTCTAGGAAAAGTGGATAGAGAGGTTATTTAAAAAGCAATTTCTTGTATATGTGTAGAGTGATTAAAAATACAAATCAGTTTCCATAAAAAGGAATGATATTAGAGATATCTTGAGTAAACAGGAAAGTTCCTAGAAAACTTACTATGCAATCCTCAGCTTGGGCTTAATATAATGTAAATAGGATCCCAAAGTGGATGGGGGGAAAAAATCCATTTGAAAGAGGTGCTGCCTTCTTTCTCAAAAGTTTGAGGTAAGTTGGTCTCACCAGGGTGCATAGCCTGGTTTACCCAAAGCGATCTATAACATATGCAGAGTATCTCCCCAGAGGGAGACCTGAGCCAGGCCACCCTTGTCTCTGCTCTAGGGTCCAGCATGGGCCAAGATTGTACAGGACTACGTGGTTGAGGTCAGGAAGAAAGGAACCTGTTTGCAGTATCTCAAGACCTACTAAAATGCTCTGCTTGTCACCAAGGCAAAGCAAGCGCTCTCTAGCGCATCTAGTTTCCTTTGCTCTCTCTGTGTACAGGGTGGAGCATCCTTGGAACAGCTGGGTACATGGGGCCTGCTGCTCTTTCAGAAGTGAAGAAATCAGGGACATATGCAAAAAGCTGAGATTAAAACACAGCCTTATAGAAGCAGGGCAATTAATAACAAGTTCAGCTGAAGTCTTCTGGTCAATATGCTCAAAAATCAGTAGCTAAATCAGCACTAGCAAAACAAATTAGTTTTTTTCTGTAATTACTATTTTTTTTTCCTGATCAGGCACAGCAGTATACATAAATAATACGATGAACATAAGTCCTCTGAGTATGAAAACTTCCACATTTTCAGAAGAACAAGACTAGTGGCCTTGTTCAAAGCCATGGGCATGGGCTGCACCCAAACAAAATGGTGGTCTCCATACTCCAAGCGTTGGCCACAGTGCTTTTTTTCCTACATCTCTAAGTCATTATGAAACATCTCTAACTCACTGTGCAATTGAATCAGGTGTTACCTGTCCATGTGTTTGTTTTCCAGGTCCGCTCTGAAACTATTGCCACCTATGCCCTTTGTGGGTTCGCCAACTTCGGCTCCTTGGGACTAGTTATAGGAGGCCTGAGTAAGAACACCTTTCATTACAATTTAATTGGCAAGCAAAAGCAAAGCAAAGACCCAAATGGACGTGCTGCGGGTGAAGTTTTAGGGGGTAATTGCCTTTAGCATTAAGTGCAAGGCGGTGCTTCCCTGAGGTCAGGACTGGCCCTATGAGAGATCTGCTGTGGTGTGTGCTTGTGATGCAAGGGGAGTTGAGAGGAAGGTAGGGCATGAGCCATGCCAACTAAACCGAGCACAGCCCTCTGTGGCTTTGGGATAAGACAATAATTTCAAGTGACTGCTAGTCTGAAGGAGAAAACTGGCCATCTCAAGAATGCCCTGTACAGGAAAATTAAATAGACTCCTCAGGTCTCTGAGGAAATGAAGCCATGAAAAAGACCCTAGGGATCCCCATCGGAGACCCCACCATTGGTCCCTTCTTCATGGAGTCCACAGTACGGCAGCATGTACATGAGTCCTGTGTGCAGTTCTGGGCTCCCCAGTGCAGGAGGGACGTGGAGCTGCTGGAGAGAGTCCAGCGCAGGGCCACGAAGATGATTAGGGGCCTGGAACATCTGCCCTATGAGCAAAGGCTGAGAGAGTTGGGCCTCTTCAGCCTGGAGAAGAGAAGACTGAGAGGGGA
>PTEX01000248.1:780995-873704 GCA_003342815.1 Eudromia elegans
TTCTCTGGAGATCTTCCAAACCCGCCTGGACACCACCCTGTGCCACATGCTCTAGGGGACCCTGCGTGTGCAGGGGGGTTGGACTAGATGACCTCTACAGGTCCCTTCCAACCCTAGCCATTCTGTGATTCTATGATTCCATGGAGCAGCAGGACTAGCTGTGGGGCCTCCAAGCCTGTTCCTGCTGCTGCATCCAATAGAAACAACCAGGGTCAGCATTTGGCAATCAAGCATCTTGTTGACAAATGTCACATTTTCCATTCCTTGCTTTGCCCAGTTAGGACCACAGGTTGGCACCATGGTAGAGTCAGAGGGCTCAGCTAATGTATCCCTGTATGTATTTATATTCTCCACACACTTTAATTTTCTTCCTAGCAAGCATTGCTCCTTCCAAAAGAAAGGAAATTGCTGCCGGCGCTTTCAGAGCGATGATTGCCGGGACTGTCGCCTGTTTCATGACCGCCTGTATTGCAGGTAACCGATTTAAATTTGGTGCATCTTGCAGTGAGTGACCACAGGGTGGCAGTACCGTAACTGCCGCGATTCCTCTCTTTTTTTTTTTTTTTTCTTGATTTTGACAGGATTTAAAGCCATCATTCAACAAAAAGTTGCTGCAAAATAGAATATTAAATGATTTGTCTTATCCCCTCTTCTGTATCTCAAGTATTGACACTGCGCTCTATTACCATGCATGTAATCACTGACTCATGACCAGAGAGATAATTGCAAGTTATAGATGAGTTACAATTCCTCCTCCATGCCGCTGGCTATGGAAATACAGAACTAATTATAGAGAAGAAAGGGAGCAGTGGGATGAAAGGAGAATGCAAGAGAGATGGTATGCAAAGGAGGGAGGGAAACCTGAACACTTTTCTGTCTTAATGTTAAATGGGTGCTTTGGGCTGATAACTTTCCTGCAACAAGGCAAATCTCCTTTTAAGTTCATGGATGAGCACAGCACTAGAGTGG
Source organism: Eudromia elegans (assembly GCA_003342815.1). Classification (NCBI taxonomy): domain Eukaryota; kingdom Metazoa; phylum Chordata; class Aves; order Tinamiformes; family Tinamidae; genus Eudromia; species Eudromia elegans. The sequence goes on from PTEX01000248.1 coordinate 781,965, forward strand.
CTTTTAGCAGAGACTCCTTATTTTCAAAGCCATACTTGCACATTGAGTAAAAAAAAATCATTGTGAAACAATCATGTCTGGGAGGAAGTAAAAAACATAATATTAGGCTTTACTTGACTATATATGATTCAGCGGTATTTTTTTTTTCTCTGGTTGCCAATTAGCTCTTTCCCAGCTTCCTTTTCAGAACATGTAATGTTCAGAATGGAAATAACAAAACTCAAAGCACTGATATTCTTTCCATGAATAATGATCATGGTGATTTATTACCTGTAGTATATCCCTGTTAACCCAGTTTCTCTATCACTTGTGTTCAACCAAATCTCCTACATTTAGAGAAAAAGCCTGCTCTATTTTATGGAAGTTATAAAACCAATGAACTTCACCTTTATGAGTCTCATAGCCCTTGCTAAGATTTGATTACAAAATGCTATCATTGAAAACCTCGAGAATTCTTAAGAAATAAATTACAAATGGCCATTGGCAAAAATCTTAAAAACAATAAAATGTGCTGTGGAAAGAAAATTGTGTTCTACCCACTCCTGCCATAGCAAATACTTTCCTTACACCCAGCAGAAGGTATGAACCAAGTAATTTCTACTAACCTATTTAATAGTTAGAACATAATAATTATGTTACCAATTCTACAACACTAAATATAATAAGGAGTTGTCATTTTCATATTTTAGTGACTCCATAACCATAAAAGCTGGTGTTACTATTTACAGAACATTTTGGAGAACACATAGCACAACAAAATAAGATAAATCATCACTGTTCCTGTTAAAAAACAAATTAAATAAGGTCAGGTGCTGTATTTACTTGCACTGCTTTAAAAGTGATGAAGGTCCGTTTTAGTTAATAAAGGAGTTTGATACCCAGCCAGTGAGAAAAGCATTAGCATACCTTTTCAGAAGCATTATGAGGGGCAGAAAAACAAAATGTTCCAGATGTAGCAGGAACCAGAGCTCAATTTCTAAAGATTCTTTTTTAAGTTTCTGATTACTCATTAATCCAATTTCATAAAAAAATTCATATTAAAAAGAATATGATTCGTGGAGTTTTATCGTGCATAATTTTACAGAACTGTCTCTGCTAGTACTCAGGTAACATCCTTTTCCCATCATCCAGGATGCTTCACTCGACCATGCCCCAGTGATTTTCCCCTTCCTCTCTCTTCCCCCATCTTATTGCTCTCGTAGTTACTGATCAGCAAAACTGTGTTTACTTCGCAGGAATGCTATCTGTCCCTGCTGTGGAGGTTCCCTGCCACATTCTTTTAGGCAATGCCTTCAACTCAACAAATTTCCCAGCCAACAGCACAGCACTCGTTCGGTGTTGCCAGGAAGTCCTCATCAGGTACTAAGGAGCTCTCCATTCTTTGTCAGTGTCATCTGGGGAATTCAGAAATTTCCAAAAGTATGCTTTTTTTTTCAATGTGGGTGGTTTTTTTTCCCTCATGTGTCTTTTCCCCATGAACCTACCCCTGTTTAAAGAAAAAAAGAACATCTGAATGCCACTTCAAGTGTTTTCCTTTTCTGTAGTATTTTTCTGTTAAAAATTCCTTATTATGTTTAACTCCTGGTAATAGGAATTTAAATTACAATTCTAACCTCATTTTCTTCTTTATCTCCCTAAGTTTTTCTTTTGACACATATCTCTTTTGCATGCCTCAGTATGATAAGTAGCCTTGAAAAGGTACATGCATGAGTATGTACGTAATAATACTGCAAAGAAGCTTCCGTTATTACTGAATGTTCTGAATGAGTTTCCCATGACCGGGAATCACTGTCATTAACTTCTGAGCAGAGCAAAACTCATCTGTGATTGTGGGAATGTTCTTTCATTCAGGTTTTCTCTTCACTCCAACTTGGGCTCCTCACAATAATTTTAACTCTACAACATTGCTACAAAGACAAGAATATGCTTGGGTTTTTTATCAGAATCAGTGATGAAAAAAAGTGTTGAAGACAGGAATATCTTGAACAATGAAATGAAACTCTCAATCTTTTCATTTTTCTAGGAAGATATATCTAGTTCCCAAAGACTTTATGCAGAAAACAGGGCACAAACCCAATCCAACCAGATCAGCTGGACACAGCACAGGGAAGTGTTTAGGATGGTCCAACTGAGTTTCATTTTTCATGTGATAATTTAAGACATTTTAAAGTCTCTTGGGAAAAAATGTCTGTATGTGCATATATATATGTTCAAGCCAATATGAGGAAAAAAAAAGTTTATCTGTTTTTTTTCTTTCCTTCTTTCCTCAGTGTAAATGAGTCAAAACCAGTCTTCCCTAGAGGAAACTACAGCCTAAGCTCCTGGAAAGAATGTTGTCAAATGCTGGACCTACCTGCTTCTCATTGCAGTTGAATTAAGCTGTGATTTGGGGTCAGAATAGTCGTATTCCTCTGACCTGCACAAAATGGCTCCTAAATTAAATTGAGATAAATGCACAAAAACTGATACCTCTTGCTACTGATTTCTTCTCCTGTTACAGCTCAAAAAACCAATCGAAAAAATTAGGCCAGTTTCTAAGTCTAGTTCTCCTGATTTCATTTATACTCTAAAACAGTTTGAATCTACAGTGTAAAACTACTGTAGACAAGGAGAAAATCAGGCTCACTTAGTTTGACTGCCATATAGGAACAGCAGTGGGCTAGAAATAATATTAAAAAATGCCATCCATTCCTATTGGTATTTCTGTGCTTTCTGATGGCAAATGACTGTTTAGAAGGAAAATGGCTGTTTGCAGAGCCCTACATAGGTCGCTGTGTTTCTCGTTGTTATTTCTGTAACTATGCCTATGTGTGAACTGAGCTGTGGCAGTGCCATGTCCCTTTCTTGGCCACCAAGTGCTCACATTGTGGACAAGCTGCTATCACCACATCCTCCCTCTGCCTGCAGTGGTAGCCAGTGCCGTGCCCCAAATGGTAGGAGGTACCCAGGCCACAGCTGGGTTCGAGATCTTGGATACAGCTTTGGTGCAACTCATATGGCTGGACATGACCAAATCTGATTTTTATTTCCACTTGGAAGAAACTCCAAGCAATGGCTCCTGTATCAACTCTTCTCATTCTTCACCGTTACCAGCTCTGATACCTGGAATGGGAGTCACTGGCAAGGAGCTTGCAGAGGAATTCCCACAGGGAATGTCAGTAGCATGCTGTAAATGAACCCTGTAAAGGCAAATCAGACTCGCAACTCTCCCTGAGATAACAACATTTGCCAGTCTTGATTATCATACCGTGAATAGAAGATGCACTATCAGCATTAAGAAAATTAGAAGATGACCTCATTTTTTGACACCAAGCTGTATTCATGTATGTATATATCATAAAAAAGGACTTAGTAGATAAACGGGGACATACATATTATGTGTTTTCTTAATAAATCTAATGTATATTTTTAAGACATGTCTGATGAATGAAGTGCTAATTACTCCATGTTAAGAACCTCCATTAAAATTTAAAGTATGTTATTGTAAGTTTTAGCCCTCTCATGGACTCCAGAACCACAACTTGTATGTGGCTATGGTATATATTCCTATTCAATGGCATTGTGAATGCCAAACAGTTTTTCAAAAAGCTAAGAATTTAAGTACAGAGATGACAGAAAATCCTGTCATACCCTCCCAAATATGATTTGTGCAGTTGGAGATGAGACACTTTTTCCTGATAAAAGAGTAACTAAGTTTTCATCCTTTAACTATTGCAGAGTCTGTTCTGGGAATTCTTGATTTAAAAATGTAGACAGCTGCTAACACAGCTGTTTTAAAGGGATATTGATTCAGTTGAATAGTAAAAGGATGCTAGTTTTTTGTTAGATCCAGTTTATTAGCTTAATCCTCAAAAAAGAAGAAAAGGAAGGAAGGGAGGAAGGGAGATAAAAGGGAGGGAAGAAGGAAGGGAGGAAAGGAGGAAGGAAGAAATACAGCTTGGTGGTTCTGTTTAGGAATGCAGAAATGTAGTTTTTCAAGAGGAATGAATCAGAAATATAAGCCTTCACTATCAAGCAAAAAAAATTCCTTGCTCATAAGACATCTCCTTCCTTGCAGTTCCTCACTTCATTCCATTTAATATCTGCCTTTTTGAATGGCAGCTGCTCTCTTTGATTGGTAAAACCAACTGGCTAGTGGCTCTGGCTAGTAAACATGACAGCAAAGAAAATTATATAAAAGCCACCTGTAGAGCTGAAGCAGTGGCCTCCCCATGACAGTGGGGACCTGGCAAGTGTCCATTCTGAAGGACTCCCCTGCTAGGAATACACGGGAGGCAGCTACGGCCAATGCTGCCCTACCCACCCCTGGACAAACAGACCTTGAACATAGCAAGCAGAGTGAGAACACGGCCAAGCTGCTGCTGGGTGCTGCCATGCTTTCAGGTGGGCACTTTTCCTCCTCTTTTGGCAATGATTTATGCAGTGAGCTTGTTCGTTCTCAGCTGCACCTTTCATCCGTTCCGGGCGAGCCCACCTGCTTGGCTCTCAAGCCAACACGTGAGAGTGCACCTCCTAGGGCACCGCGGCCAGTGGTCCTCCCTGGCTGGTTTTGGCTTGGTTTTGTTTTGTTTTTAGCTAATTAGTCACTAAAAATCATTACCAATAATTCTAGGAAAGTGCATTACCAAATTCAGTGTACAATAGTTCTAGGAAACATCTTTTACAGCCTTTTTAATACTCAGAGTGTATACAAAAGAGAGCTATCTCTAATTTGAAACATGTTCTCTCTGGCTCCAATCTAAAAATGCATGTAAATACAGTTTGTAAATGAAGCAAGGCTTGTAGGAATAATATTTTTTTAATTATTTTAACCTCTCTGCTGAGAGCCAATTGGAAAAAAAAAAGGCATCCGTGTAGAAACACTTTTTCCAGTTCCAACAGACTACGGCAGCACTTGCAACCTATAAACCTTGCATAAACATGCAATGAGTTTATTCTGTCAAAGACATTAATACTTTGCTGGACGTTACAGAAGCATTTTCTGAAAGAGAAGTGTTTTCTGAAAACAGTTTGGTGCAGTTATTACCTCTTTCCAACAAGGGAGACAGGTTAGCTAAAGAGAGAGCATTAAAGTCAATATTTTCCTTCTGCAAATTTAAAGCACTTTTGCTTGTGTCATCAATAGATTGCTTCACACTATGCAATGCTGTAAGTCTGCAGTTCCCAAATTTTGAAAGTCTGCAGATAACTATCAAACCTCCAAATTGCTCCTGACTGTTGGTACAGATAACCTTAAAGTCACTTAAATGTGATGCAGTGATTCATATGAACACTGCATAAGCCCCTCAGATGGCTCTGAACCCCATTTCTCGTTCTCAGTATCTGCACACAGATCAGTATTCAGGGTGTTGAATGGGTGGGGATACTCCTCGCCACTGCGAGGTGCTGGATATGCAGAGCACCAAGCACACCTGAAAAAGAAAGCTCTTTCCTTGGTGATACTCAACACAAACCTGGATGTGATCCTGTGCAACATGCTCTAGGTTTACATGCTTGAGCATAGTGGTTGAACTAGATGGTCTCTAGAGGTCCCTTCCAACCAGAGCCCTTCTGTGATTCTGTGAAGGCCTATAGCAGCATGGGAAGCAGCAGCATGTGAGCTTGATCTTGAGTGGATCCGGTCATGCTGTGCCTTTGTGGGCATGCAATGTCATTCTTGACACCATCAGTCTGGGCAGGTGATGTACGGTCCTTGCTCCACAAATCAGCCCAAAGAACAAATAGACATGCCAGTATTCTATGTAGTATCTGAGATCAGACTGTAAACAAGTAATAAATCTCTCTCATAAATCCTAAATCAAATTGTTTTATTTCTGTCAGTCTGAACTTTGAGTATCAGCCCTAAAGTTTGAGCTACTTTGGAGTGATTCCAGAGTGAGGAAAGACTTTGCTTCCTTAGCTTTAATTCTGATTTCAAGCTGGTTTTAAAGTTGCAGCAGCTCATAGGAGCCAATAGAAGTATTTCAGATACTACAGTGACATAGCAATGTATCTATAGACATGCTTTTGTTTTGCCCAGTGGAGCTATGAATTTGAAACTTAATAGTATTCAGGAAAACAGACTGGGGAAAAGCAGTTTAGTCTTTAGCTCAAAACTACTTTGTTCCTCCTTGATAACTTTAGAGAGAGAAAAAAAAAATAAAGGTGGGGGAGAAATTACAGTGTCTTCTTGTTGCTATGGCATCCAGCATCATAGGAGCTCACTATAGCAACCAGGGTACCAACTCCAACGGCATTGATCAGCATGCAAGGGTTGCCATAGTGGAAACAGAATATTTTATGGTTGTAGTGATTGGTGCCTTTGGTGCCAAGGGGCTAGAAATTTTGGGGGTGAGGCGTGAGCAAGGCAGCTGAGTGCGGCCACATTCTCCCCGGCAAGCATAGGCGGGAGTTCAGGACCGTGCTTGACTAGACTGAACTAGAAAATCTTGTATTCTTGCCTGCAAGATATTTCCTGTCACTAGAGCTTAATGTGTTTGGGAAATATGACACATGTTTTCTGTTGTCACCCACTTTTCATGAGCTAAGGAAGCCTTCTTGCTCAACAAGAATAGCCCTCTGAATGTGGTGAGTTCCATGTGAAGAAAAATGGAGTTTCACCTCACATAATAAATGATGGCCCTCGAGATTTGTGCTCAGCTCCTGGTTTGTCCACAGATCCCATGTGCTCCTGGGAAACCTTTTAGTCTCTGACATCTCTACTACTGATCTGTAAAATGAAAAAGTAGCCAAGAGGTATTACGACAGAATCACAGAATCAGTGGGAGCAGAGCAATAATTGTTAGGTAGCAGCAATGGGAAGGTATGGTCATCACAGTCGTGGACTTATACATCTGGGATCTTTCTGGGATCTTTCTGTGGAAAAGTAATGAGGAACTGTTAATTACATGCCTAGTTTCTGTCAGAGACTCATATATTGAACAAGATACAGCTACATGAGCTTGGCGCTTTTCCCAAACTGCATAGCCATGGAGAAAAAAAGGAGGAAGGTGGTACCTAAATTCACACCATTCAGCTAAATTCACAGCATGTTGTTTTTTCCATCTAAAGAAATACTAATTTGTTACTGCAGAGTCTGAACACAAACAACAACTGGATGCAAAGAACTTGGCACTCATACCTTTGACTGTTGTTCCTAGCACATAACCTCAGCCAGCTCCTATGACTGATTTGTCATCTCTGTGGCCCCAGATATACCTAATACCCCTAATTATCATATTATGTTAAGTATTCTGGGTGAAGAAAACTTCAAAGTCTCTTTTCTTATCTCAAACCATTTTGTATTACAAAGACTTCCCCTATGAGGGGAAGATGCAAGAAGGCTCTACTTGCTGTCAGTTCATACATAGCATTTAAATGACATCCAGACCCCACACTTTTTTGGAATAATCAAGCCTAGACATTCTGAAAACCAAATTTGTTCTTGCAGTTATGCACTCTTCTTGTGAACAGCTCTGCTGAAGTCAACACAGATATTCTGTATGCCATGACTTTACCTCAGACTGCAGTAGCTAGCTTGACCAGAAATCACAGTGGAAAACTTGCAGAAATCCACATGAACAAAGTAAGATCTGTCAGCTTCTCACTAAAATACCTTTTCTGCCGTAACAGCACCAAACTGGTGCTTGGAGCGACATTTCAGGTCCGACTTTGTCGATTCATACACTTGTTATATGATTAGGCCTTTTGCCTTCCTCCCTCATACTTTTTTCTTCTGTTCTATGTCATTATAATAGTGTCTTTCCCAATTCACTTTGGACTTCTGCTTGCTTTATTCTTGATCACCTTTGTTTTCATTTTCAACATTGCCACAGGAGTGCTTGGATTTTTGCTATCCAAGATCACTAGGTGGCACAACACAATCAGTGAAAGCCCTTTGCAGTAAAGCATGCAGGGATAGAAATATCTAGCCTTTTTACTTCAGTATGTATTCTTTATTTGTTGTTTGTTGCTCAAAATGGTAGGTTAAATACTTTTATTAATTGCCTGCCAATTATGGGTAACAGAAAAATGAGGTCAAGATGCTTTGCTTTAGAGAGCTGCTGTGGGCACTTCAAAGAGGTCTGCCTTTCAGAGTATTATGCAGCCATCTCTTAAATCTGCTCCTAAAATGTTGTCCATGATCCCCCTAACCCATAGGCACCTTCCTAAATTGTGGCAAAGTGCATTTACGCTTGCCTACCATAACTTTAGTGAAAGAGCAGAGGAGTGATTGAAGAGACCACTTTGCAGTGAAGACATGGATATTGCAAAAATTTGAAACAGATGGTGCCAGAGGAGGGGAAATGGTTGCGTGCCTTGGTGCACTCTTCCCAGTCTACTTCTCTTCAGTTTGCATGGCTGATAAAGGTTTCCGAATGTCTGCACAGCTCATGCACAGCCCAAAATGCACAGAACAAACAACAGAATAAAAGTCCCTACTCTAGCCTCCACCTTCAGCCTAGTTTTTGGCTTGTCTGTGGGCCAAGGTTTCCTAGATATTCCTCACCATCAAATTTTTGACCTGCTTTTAGAGCTTTCCTCAGATGAAATATTATGGGGGAGCAGGAGCAGTCAGATCACCGCTGAAAAGCTTCTTAAGAAAAACTGTCTTAAAGATGACATGAGTCATAAGTAGCAGACCTAGAAAACAGCATTCTTGGAAAAGAGAGGGAAATTATGTATTTTAGAGAAAACAAATGACAAGATATTCTTGTGAGATACTACTTGGGCAAATATTTTGTTTCTTGAGTGTCACTAGTTGCAGTGTCTGGTAAAATTTTATTTACAGGAATGAGAGAAGCACAAATAGACTTTTACCTTCCAGAGATGCAGCTACTCCTACATAGAGCTTAAATACTTACTGCTAAATATGGCAAAGTAATCCACTTGGTATACAATAACCTGCTTGTAGCAAGTTCCGAGAGCTTGTACCATACTTAAAAAGATTATTTAAGGCAGACTGAATGGGAATAGTCTTCTCAAAATCTAAATAAGGAGTGTCTTTCTATTACTGTCGTTCCAAATGAGAAATATTTCATCAAATAACATGAGAGAGCAAAGCACTAACTAACTACTTTTGGCTGTTCTCATCTAGCAAAGGCACTCATAGGAATCCTTGGTGATGGCATACTCCAAGGTGAGCACACATTCTTCAGAAAGGAAACTACCAATAAAACATTCTGAAAAATCTGTTGTTTCTAGCTTGTGATGTGCTACTTGAGGAATAATATCTTTTCCAGGACATGGATTGTAAAAGCATTTTCACTGGGACATGGAAGACATCATAAACTGCAAAGACACCTTCAAATAGTTCCAAAAGGCACATTTCTGTTCTGCAGGCTTCAACTTGTCTGTTTCCAGTGAAAAAACTACCAGACGTAGATGCAAAAAACAAGATGACAGCTTTCAGTCTAACTCACCATAGCGTTTTCTCTATAGCACTTTTCATTCAAGGGATATACAAAACTTAAGATGTTAATATCTTTGTCTTTTATGAATCTTGCTGCTTAAAAGTTTTTCAATGTATTAGTGCAAACAGGAAGGTCTTCTTTCTCCATGTTTGAGTCTATATCAATAAATAGAAAAAAAAAATACAGCTAATCATTCCTATTCTAATCAGTAGAGACATTCATTTCAAGGATTCAGGAGGGGATGCTAAAGTTGCACAGGACATGTGTCCACATGTTCATCCACAAAAAAGGAATGCATTTTCAGTGATGCTTGTTTTAATTTCCTCTCAGGAACAAGCTTTCTGATCTCTGAAAACATTTCCCATACTTGTATATGACAAAAATCCCGCAATGCAGATATCGGAGAATAAAAGCATGTACTGAGCAGAGTAGCAAGACATTTATCTACGTGATTCCCATTAAAATTATACGCTGCAGTGATAGACAGTGAACTGGGCTCCACTGCTTACTCTTTCTCAGAAGTAGTTCTAGTTACCTCTGTGCAAATTCAGCTGAGTAACTCTTGTCTAGATGCCTGACAGAGAGCTTGGAGCTTGATTCCTAAGCCTTGTTTGATTTTGTAGCATTGGCAGCCAAAAAAAAAAAAAAGGAAAAAGCCTTTATCTGACAGTCTTGAATCTTCAAAGACTGGCTGAGTACTGGCTGAGAAAAAGAAAATGGCAGCAACTTGTTTATTTTGAGAGCCGACATTAAGGACGTTGTATTTAAAAAAAAAAAAAAGAAGGAAAGGAAGAAAATAATTTCCCTTTGCAGGTTATCTTTATAGCCATTTCAGAAAGACAAGATCAGGCTGAATCCTGAGGATGTGATACAAATAACCCAGGAACTATTTTGGTAGTATTGTAAACTATTACTTTTTTTTTCTCTGAAAATTATTTAAGATTTTTAGAAAAGCCTCTTACACTTAAATGCCCCAGCCCAAAATACTGCTAGATGCTTTTTTCCCCAAATCTGACAGAATGAAGATATATAGATGACGACACTCTCTGGTTCAATCGTGTCGTTCATAGCAAATCATGCCATGAAACATGGTAGGAACAAATCTGAGTATTACTTTCAGAGAGAACATGAACAGGCACTTGTCTTCATTTTGCTCTGCATTGTATTGACAAACAGACCAAGCATCAGAGAGTTTTTAATCCATTTTTTATAGAAAAAAAAGCATATAAAGCATGTGCAGAGATCAAGGTAACAATAGAGATAGGTGCACAGAGAATAGTAATCATTGCAGTGCCCTCTTGTATAAATTAAAAACATATGAATTAAACAGTCTGATACAATGCACAGCACAATTCAAATACAAGATAGTCTCTCTTTCTAAGTAAGCAGATGAACATGCTACACTTTTATGCTCTTTTCCCCTATTTACAGAGTATAGTCCTTCACTGCTGATAAAATAATGTACTGGAATCAAACTGTCTCTCCCTTTCGCTTTCTCACTCTTTCACTTGAGCTGTGCCCTGTTTTTAACGAATCATGACCAGGTCTCTCCCCGTCAGCTCCATCACTGACTGCCAGTCACAGCCGAAGTTTGCATTTGATAGCACAGGCTGGCATTGGAGGATCTGCTGCCAACCCCAACAGCTCTTTGCCTCTCAGTATGTTTGCACTAGAGCTTCATATACACATATTTTCTGAAGGGACTCACCTAGCGCTTTAGCATGGATGCACAAGGTCGTGTGTGAGACAGTTTTTGTCTTGAGCAATGTTGGCACCTGTACCTTCTCTGCCAGTCTAGAAGGTCAAGGGATTGAAAATGTGTATGACTAGTGCTGCTGCTGTGGGCAGCAGCAAAGCCAAAAGGAGCAAAAAAGGCAGATTTTTCAGGAAAGAGTAGGTAAAGAGAGGAGGCAGGGAACAACTGCTTTGTTTGATTGCTTGTTTTTCTTTTTTTTTTTGTCTGCTTGCTTTTAAACAGTCTCCAGACTACTAAGGGAAGCAACAGGCTACAAAAGAAAATGTATATACAATTCTGCATAGAAAATTCTTCTCGCCTGCAGCTCCTATTCCTTTCTAGCAACTGAATCACTTTCTTAAACATCACTTGAGGATGGCTCCTCACCTTGTTGAAGAAGAAAAAGCAAGTCCTGCCTTATGGCTGTACATTGGAATGACCATGTCTGAAGTCCCCGTGTTAGCTGTCTATGTGTGCTTTACAGGAAAGGCTCAGACTGCAGATGAACCTGCAAGATGGAGATGAGAAAGGAGACATCTAAACAAACAAATTCCAAGTGCTCACTATTAAAAAGAATCACGAACAGCATAAATAATGCTGTTCACTCTAATGAAAATATTACTGAGCTACCACCTTATGCTAAACCTCTGACTAATCAGAATTACAAAACAACTTTGTTTGATGTTTATTTAATAATATCTGAGCTGAAGGAACCATTCTGAGACTTCTAGGTAGTGTAGTCATCAGTCTCTTGTTTATCTCATACCCCTCACACAAAATGTAAGATCATTTAAAGATAAAGATCTTTGTTTTTCATTTCAGTTACTTTAGTTACTGCATGCTCCTGAGTACCTACAATCTACCTTGGAGAATGTGATAAGTGAAAACAGCCTCTGCAGAGGCTTACTTTGCTTCCTCTCCTCTAGCTATTTCTACAGAGCTCAACAGTTCCTCTCCTCATCTTGAGCTTTCATAATTCTGTGCCAGTGCTGCTCTTCAGTTTCATCCTCTGCTACACTTAGGATAAAAGTGATCTAGCCTGGAGCAGCCACATTGCCCTGGACAGAGCAGATGGGCAGGACTTTGGGGACAGCTTTTCATGATGAGTCCCTTCAAACTCAGTTGTGTCCCAGCTACAGACTTTGGGTGAGCTCTGCGGAATGGATTCTCCAAAGAACATTTTTTTTTTAAACCACAGGGATCCTGGCAGTCAGTCAAGGTCTTTTGGAATTCTACACCTGCCTCAGTAGCATAGGATCATAGAATCATAGAATACTTAAGGTTGGAAGGGACCTCTAGAGGTCATCTAGTCCAACCCCCCCTGCACACACAGGGTCCCCTAGAGCATGTGGCACAGGGTGGTGTCCAAGCAGGTTTGGAAGATCTCCAGAGAAGGAGACTCCACCACCTCTCTGGGCAGCCTGTTCCAGGGCTCTGGCACCCTCACTGTTAAGAAATTCTTTCTCAAGTTCCTGTGGAACTTTTGGTGCTTCAATTTTTGGCCATTTCCTCTAGTCCACCACTGGCCACCACTGAGAAGAGGCCAACCCCATCCTCCTCACTTCCTCCCTTGGGGTACCTATAGACACTGATGAAGTCCCGTCTCAGCCTTCTCCAGGCTGAACAGGCCCAGCTCTCTCAGCCTTTGCTCATTGGGCAGATGTTCCAGGCCCTTAATCATCTTACAATTGCATAGGTTCACATTTTGCTGTTCTCCAATCGTCCCACAAAAGCATGTCAGGAAAAATGACAATCAAAAAAAATTTAGCATGAATGGCACAAAACATAGAGGACAAGCTGCTGGGGATGATGCACTCATTGACTGTTTTCTACTTCTCATTCCTTGGAAACGGAGAATTTCCAGAAAAGTACTGTTTGTTCCTCAAGAGAAAAGGTGAGAATTTATGTCTAGTTAAGGAGAAATCAGCAACAAACAGGATTTCAGAAAGTAATGCAGAGCTTTTATATCCTACAGAATTTATTATCATGTCTGGAGACAAATTTAAAAAAGGCTGTGAAGTCTCCAGATTGCAGATCCTAAAGTCTGAGATCTCCAGTGTATGCTTTTAGGCTGCTCTCAATCACTTATAATGAAGACCTGAAAAATCCCTCTGTGCTGTTTTTACTGTAAAAATGCAACACATAAGACATAAGACATATGTCATTACATATGTTGTAAAAACATATGAGCCATAATACTAAATACATATAAGCCATAATACTAAAGAGTACTAAATTATTGAGTAATGTATAAGAATCTCACATTTCTAGGCATAAAGGGAGCCCTCTAAAACTTAAATATTCTCTGAATCTGCAGCAGATATTTGTCTGAGCCTCTGGCATCTTTTTGGAATTTTTTGAACATCTTTTCAGCTCTATATATCTGGTCTGATTTTTTTCAGACCAGATGCTGAGGACCAAGTACTGAAAACCATCACACCTGAACAAGATTTCAATACCATATTCGCAGACTGAACACAAGTATTTGTCGTTTTTCACTGACATAAATGAAAAAGAAGAGAACATTTAAGAAGGCCTTAAAACTGAACTGAAATAAAAGATAATTGAAGTTTAAACTATCTGAGAGGTTCTTGCTGAATTGACATACTACTATTATTTTCTCAAACTTTTTTTTTTTTTAAATAACAGATTGATTACGGGATTCTTATTTCTGCTCACATTACACATTTGAAGTTTTTAATGCTAGGAAATATGAATATGCTTTGTGTCTGACATACAACAGGATCTTTGAGACAATTGATAATTAAATCTGTGGGGTTCTTTAAAAAAAAAGCAAGTGGGAATAAAGTTTACCTTTAAAAATAGTTTTCAGGCAAGATTAATTTCCAGAAAACATACAATAGTTCACATCAGTGCTGAAAATCTGACTCCTTCATCTTCCATTGAGAATGTCTCACATATACTGCTAACAATACTTTTAATTTTGTTGTCTGGCATCTGTTTTTTCCCCAGGCTCTGGAGATGTCTGATTTCAAAACCATCATTTTTGCATTTAAAACTGAGAGAGAGTGCCTACTGGGAATGCTTTTCAGAGGTAGAAATCTTTTTTCCTCTTTTAGCTTTTTTCAGAAACCCACAGAAAATTTGGGTTTATTTTTTTTCCTGTCACAACATCTCTTTACACAGAGTTTACATACTGTGATGACGGATGCCCTAGAAATGCTTGAGATTGGTTTGTATCTGTAGGACAGCTACTCCACAGGAGAAATAAATACCTTCCTAGTATTTCGTTTCTAGTTTTTAGTTTTTCAAGCTCAAATCTTTCAGGCATCAGAGAACTGACAAATGGAACATCACTGAGATATTCATAGAATATTAAGTGCACTCATTTCTCATCAAGTAGGTTTCCTGCTGTAATCATTCTTGAACCCAATGTGAGTTATTACTGAAAATGCACACCACCAGAAAATTCTCAAAGTGACAACCAAACAGCCATTCCAGCTTTTGTCTAGACTTTCACAGAGACATGCATGCACTGTTGTAGCCTTGTCTTCCCCAGGCTGATTCAGATCTCAAATCAGTACTCTCCACCCTCTGTAAATGATGTGAAGTTCATCTATTTTGAAAATGCTCACCAGCTTCTAAAACTTCTTCCTTTCATACGGATTGTCTCTTCCTCTCCCTTCCCTGCTGTGTTTCAGGCTATTGTTGATCCACTCATCATCTCCTGACTCATTTTTGAACTATTTCCAGGGTTCCTCACTTTCTAATGCACTTTTCTGAACCAATCAGCCACACTGAATTCTGTTTTGCCTAATAGTACCTCACAAACCCAGTTGACATTCCAGACTTGTAGACAATTAAGAAAATACTGGTCATCTACCAGCCTTCAAAAGGTCCATATGGCCCTAGACTTCTTTTTGTTCAAATATATCTTTAGTTAACCTCTGTACTTCCTCCTTTCTTCTTCTTCTCCTCGTCCTCTTTTGCCTTTTACTCCTCCTATTTTCTTAGTCTCCGAGTTCCTCTTAGCCAGGAACACTTGATTAACTTGTCTCTAAATTCATGACTACATATTCTCTTTACTAATACTTGTTGCCATGTGTACAACAAACAAAACAATAAAAAGGGTCAGCAGACCATCCTGAATATCAGGAAGTTTTCTCATCCAATGCCCTGTTAAAGAACCCAGGGTCTGTTTCAAAGGTGAGAGGAGTAAGTGGAAGGACATCCACTGATTTTAACGAGTTTTTGAACTGGACTCGCAGTGCCCAAGATACAATGTGCCATTGTAATACAATGCATACGTGTGCTTAAAACACTGATCAAACTCTCTACCATTTTATAACTTTGCAAGTTATAAAATAATATGAATGGTAAAACTTGCATGGTTTGCAGACGTCACTATCAGAAAAACACAGAAGAAACAGGCTTGCCTGTCACTTGTATAGTATAATTTTGGATGTTTGACAAAGCCACTCTAACATGAGATCTTAAAATGCCATTCAATAAAAGTGCTTTAGCACAGAAATGAGCAACAGGTATGTCCTACTAATCAAGACAAAAGACTACTTTTCATTACTTCATTGCATTTCCCTGGAGAAATTCAGAAAATGGCAACAAGATATGAAGAAAACTAAGAGAATAAGAATAAGCTTTCAGGGTTTAAGAAAGAAGTCTTCTCTCTTTGGTTGTTTATATGCAAGTTTTCAGAGGTCAACTGTGTTTTACTGAAAGAGAAAAACCATTACTGGGAGCCGCAGCAACACAAAGGCACACGCAGGAGTTGGTGACATGGTAGCCAGACAAGCATTTCTCGAGTGTCTTGCCACACACTGTCAGATCTTATAGCTCATGTTGTTGGCCATGGCTAGCGCTGCAGCAACACATGGAGAAGAAATACCTGTTGCAGGTTTTCCCTGGGCCAATTTAGTTTTGTTTTTATAGCTTCCTTTTGCTGTCTCTGATTTTATTTTCAAATTTGTTCATTAATGAACTTACGAGACATACACTATTTTAGGCAAACACTAGAAAGCAATCAGATTGATATGATATACATGGTATTTTTGACTAGAAAAAAAAGTCACATATATATATCAACTGAGGTTTCCTTCTCACTAAAAAAAAAAAGAAGAGAAAAAAAGAATTTTGACACAAACAGTTTCATTCAGGCATCAGAGATCACAAATGCAATAGAATATGTAGTGTCTGTTTCACGCTATCAGCTGGTACAGGCTGAGCTCGTCGTACCAGCTAAGTCTAGTAATCACAAAGATCTTACCTTTTTGTGTTACTAAGAATGAGATTTTGGGACAAATCTTCTGCAGGTGCTCAATTCAACTCCTATCTACTGGGCTGTCTCAAATATTTAGTAAGATAGGAAACAGCTGCAAGCAATATTAAAAGAAAATTTGACAAAATTGTGTGAATTATATAGTACTCAAAAAGAATAATTTTGCTCCTCTTGTGAAAAGCAATTCAGGAACAAAAAAAGAAAGAAGAAAAAAAACCACGTGGGATACAGATATAGCTTACAAACACAGAAAATTTATGGGAATATGTGTGGCCAAGAGTAAATTCTGAGCTGAGTATAAGAAATGTTAGAGTAGTACAATGGGGAGAGAAATGTCAAGAAGAGAGAAGCAGGGAGATGAGGACGAGGTAAGAGTGAGAGGAATAAAGAAGGAGATGAAAGAAACAAAAGCAAGGAAAATAAACAGGAAATAGGAATAAAAAGAGAAAGAGGTTAATGGGATCATCAAAATGCTCAGAGAGACAGAAAGGTTGAAGGCAGAGTAAAAGAATTAAATGGATAGAAAGAGCATGGTGAAGTGAAAAAAACAGAGTAAAGACAATAAGGATGTTAAGAAATTCAAAAGCAAGAAAAAAAAACACAAATAAAAGATATTAAAATTATACAATATGATTTTTTTCCTAAGTGTTCATTCTCTTACTTTGGTTATATTCTCATATTAGACAAAAACTGAGAAAAGCAGATAAACCAGACTGAGCCTAGAAGATTTGGGGCAATCTTGCAAAGTCTTCAGTCCCCTCCTGTGTGCCATCAGTAGTTCTGGCTCTGTGTCCCTGTAAGAAGGCCAAAAGTAACAGTTTGTCTGAAGGTGCAAGAACATCTCTAAAACCAGGGACCAGAGAAATTCAGTGAAAAGACTCGACCTGATTGCCCCATTAGCCCTTCAACATGGTAAATTGCAGTCCATATCTACTCACTCTTTTCCTTGGCAGCCATGTAAAATTTTTAAATTGCCTCTATAACTATCTTGTATTTTGCGTGCTGGTAAAGACAATCACGTTTTGCATTTTGAATGGGCCATTTTGAGGATTTTGAAACTTTTCCAAAAATTTTTCAAGTTCAACAATTTACACAATTTATTGAAAGCAGTTCTTCCCTACTAACATTTCTCTTTTATGAAATCAGCATTGTGTGGGAATAAAAAGGGTACTTAGTCTAATTTCTGGCTCTCGGATAGTGTGGGACAATTTGTTCTTAAAAGTACCATCACAATTTTTGGATATAGATATAGAGGCTTATTAACATAGCTTAAACATGAAGGTATTGCAATCCAAAGCTTTTTGTACTTCACAAGTAGTGATCCTTCTGTTACTTAATCTAATTAATATCATAAAGCCAAAAATTTATTTCTTAATCATCAATAACCTCCATTAACAAATTTGATCTAATTGTGATTTTCAGTAATGGGAAGAATAAATCTAAGCTCTGCAGAAAGGCCTTTGCGAACACTTTATTGGCAAACTAGATCTAAGGGTGATAGGTATGTGCAATCTCAATTAGATTTCTGCCAAATGTCTTGGCTCTTCACCACATTCAAATATTCTGAATTTTACACACATAATGGACTGCTGAGTTTCTTTAAAGACTTTATAGAATTTATTTTGGAAATCATCCAAGACAGCTGTTTTTCCATTATTTAGTGAATTAATGGTCTCCTAAACTAATGCTTTCTCTAAGACAACCCTTTGTGTCTGTGTATGTGGGTCATTTTGCAGTTGTAAAAGAGTGCATTCATTTTTTTCATGTGCACCAGGATAGCCATTTTCAAAGTATATGTCTTCCTAAGCTTGCCTAGAGGCTCTATCTTTTTGTTTGCTTAAAGTTGCTTCCCTTTATTTTCAATGCAAATGGAACTTGTTTTATTTTTGTTCTCTCGTTTTTCTGTATGCATTCCAGATATTTCTCTTCGCTCACTCTACATTTTCCACTGTCACTGCCTCAAATGTTAACGCACAACACCGTCTGTGTTGGGACTTGTTTTTACCTATGAGTGCTGAAAAAATAGAAGATTCCTTGCTTTGCCACAATGAATATATCCTGAGGTTTGGTTTTTCACAAATCATAACTTGAGATGGATCAATAATAGTTGACATTTATATAATGTCTTGAATGTCAGGAACTAAAAGCACTTAAAAAGCATTTTGAAGCTGGAGAATGCCCTGTAAAGTTTTTGTAATTTTATAGTATGTTATTTTTCCAATTATTTGGCTGCATAAACACCCCAGTTGGGAACTGAAAGTACCACTGACAGCTCCTCGTCTTTCAGCCGCTGCGCATGCAGCACAGTCGTCATTGCCTCTCCTGAGAAATTGCACTGCACTTACCAACAACCCATGCAAAACATCGCTGAAGGGGACTAAAGCACCTGCTCAGAGAGTCTTATGGGGAAAAGGAGATTCTGGGAACAGCAGCAGGAGCTGAGAATTTTGAAAGTGTTATTGTAGAATTTAAGAGTAAGGGAGTTACAGAAAAGTTTATTGTTTGTTAAAGTAAAAATAATTCAACAAAATCCTTTTGCTAAGTCTTTCTCACTCTATCCATAGTATATTGGGCAATATCTATATCCTCTTTCAGTAGTCAGTTCCTTTCATGTATTTATTTTAAATAGAATTTTAAGTCTTTGTATACTTTTATTCAGGTACTTGAGCTCCAAGCTTATTTTAACTTACCGTGTCATATTAAAAGATTTCACCAGGTGCTTTCAAATGAGATTCTGTTCATTTCTTACATAATTTAAAATGGTGTGGTTGAAAAAAAAAAAGGAATGCAACAAATAAGATTAAAAAGAATAATTCCTTAATTTGAAAACAGCTGTTGGAAATATTAATAACTACTACAGACATCAGAAGGAAAAGTGTATGTTTGAAATGGCTACTGATAAAATGAGAGGAAATGGTCTCGAGTTGTGCCAGGGAAGGTTCAGGTTACATAGGAGGAAGAAATTCTGCACTGAAAGAGTGGTCAAGCACTAGAACAGGCTGTCCAGGGAAGGGGTGGAGTCGCCGTCCCTGGCAATGTTCAAGAGCCATGTAGGTGAGGCACACAAGGACATGGTTAAACAGACAGGGTGTTGAAGGGCCTGCAGCTGAACTCAATGATCTTGAAGGTCTTTTCTAACCATAATGATTCTATGATTCTATGACTCTGTGAAAGACATGAGACATCCAGCTAATGTTATTTCTTCTTTCACAGAGGAATTTCTTCAACCTGATGACCTCACAGTTCTGGAATATGGAATGATTGACTGTTATTTATGCCAGGTGAAAAGAAAGAAGTAGGCCTGAGAATGAGAGTGCTTTTATCTTGAACTAGATCTCTTAGTGACAAGATAACTTGCTTATACTGCTTCTGAGTGCTCATTTTTTGCTATGCTGGACTCGTACTCGGTGATTAGGCTCAGGAAAATCACACTTTTGCACCCAAATAGTTTTCCTTGATCCAGCACAATCTTTCCATTAACTTTTGTATTGGTTTTGTGATAAGTTTTGAAGATCTTACACAAGGTCTCCAATACCTCCAAGATCCTCCAAAATGACTGCAGGATGCCCCCCGTGTGTGAGAAAGAGCAAATTTCCAACAGTTTTCTGAAGAACCCAGTAGTTATAAACTCATGCATTTTCTGTAGCACCACATAATTCTCTGAACAATACCCAGTGCCAATACCGATATTGTGCAAGCTGTATACTGAGAATTGCAAGAGCAATAGTTCACCCTTTACATATTTGTTTAGCAACAAAGAGTAGGACCATTCTTGCTAAACACTTTGAAGCAATCATCACAATTTGAATCACCACAGGGCAATTTTAGTTAGTAAAAGAGTAAAGTGAGGTAAGACTGAGAAAGTTTAGAAGTATGAAGAGAACAGTTGATAAGTTACCTCTTTAAAATACTCCACTACCTTAGAAAATTTCAGCTTTTGACCACATCTTGTCCAGTGCAGTCCATTCAAAAAACAAGTCATGCAAGCTGTCATTTGCCTGTTTTGGATGGCTACTGCAAGCAGCTCTCTCCCAGCAGCTTTACCAAGAGCAGGAGCCACCTGATATTTCAATAGCAAGCATGTGAGAAAAAATATCAGCTTTATGAGTGAGCAACCTGCATGGCTTTCATATCACGTCATGCTTTTTTCTTTCCATACAACCTGAGAGATGGCACAAGTTGTACAAAAACATGATTTGATCATTTGCAGGTGTTCATCATTCTTTCAAGCTCTATACATACCAAGCATGAATTTACTGTTTATGTCGTATTAAATAAGAGCTTTAATGTGCCTAGTAAGAATGAAAATGCCCTTCAAGATAAAGGTAAAAAAGGACTTTTAAAGAGAGTAACTTATAGAAGTATTTTGTGCTGTGCATTAGCATCATGCTTACACTTTCACAAGCATCATACTTGATCAAACTTTGCTCCCAGTGCCTTGCATTTATTCCTTCACATGTCCTTTCTGAGTAAGGCTTCTCTGAATGAACTGTAGTATTATTTCAGGTCTTATGTGATTGCTGCAGATGTCTTTACTGTAGAGCTAAATTGAGCATTTACTACACTCTTGACCTAAATCCCAATCTTTTTTCCTGTTCCCTGGCTAAACTCTTCTCGCCAGCTTATTAAAGCATGTGAGATCCATCAGTATCCATGTGTTCTTGTATATCTCTGTGTCTTGGCAACACAGACCTTCAACCACAGAGTCAGTAAGGACTCATGGCTCACACCTGGTTTAGGCCGACCCAAGCTTGCAGGTGCTAAAGGAAATTATCTGACCCAGGCCTGAGGTGACATTAAAGTCTGGGCTTCCCAAACCTGCCCTTAGTAAAGGACACTCCACAGCTCCGTGTTCAACAGCAGCAAGTCCTTGAGCCTCTTCACTGACTGGGAAAATCCTCACAGCAGTCAATTGTCTCGACTGCCCTGCAATCACCGTTTGAAAATTACTGTGATCACCATCATTAAAATCTTTGGAAACATCATTCCATTTCTGTACACTCATGTTACAAGTATTTATGAGCAAAACCTGGTGATTTCTGTGCACTTAACAGGAAAAAAACCAAAAAGGATTTATATATAATCCATCAAGGTAAAAAATGTCAGAGAGTTTAAAATTAACATTTCTGATAGTTTGTGCTGTTATTAGTATACTCAGCTCAGTAATAACTGCACGTTTTAGATCTTTTAATAGCATATATGAATGTGTGTCTCATGGCATTATTACTACTGATGTTTTTGCCTATAATCTCCAATAAGTAATTTCTTTACCAAGTTTCATAGCTGGAACTCCAGTCTCTGTTTAAAAAGGGAAGGCCCTCACTCTTTCCATGAATTAGGTTTACAAGTTACAGCCTATTTTTTTTTCCCTGCCCAGAAGTCCTGCTATGAGTCCTTCTTCAAGATCCACAAGACTTAGGCCTTATGCTATAAAATCCAAACAACCATGCATTAATTGAGTATTAACAGTTTTGCAAGTGCAAAAAATACCCCAGAGAAGATGCTCTTTACCAATCCTGATCAACTCAGAAACAGATTGTGTTTGACAACACACTTCTGCTGATAATGCTCCCTTCTGAAGTTTCTTATTTCATTTCGTAAGAAAGCCTAAATTAACACAGGCTCTGCTGAGTGTTCTCTGAATAAGCTTGAAGCTATAAATATATCTGTTTTCTATTTAATAATTTGATCTGCTTTGAGATAACTCTAAGCTGCCAATGTCAACATACTTGATCAATATCTTCTAAACGGCTTAAAAAAAAAAAAAAAAAAGACAAAAAACAGAGAATAGTACAGTTGCCATGCCTGTCGTTAGCGGTGTCCCCCAGGAGTCAGTCCTTGGTCCGGTCCTGTTCAACTTATTCATTAACAACCTGGATGAAGGGATGGAGTGCTCCCTCAGCAAGTTTGCTGATGACACCAAACTAGGAGGAATAGCTGACAGCCCTGAGGGCTGCGCTGCCATCCAGAGGGACCTGGACAGACTGGACAGCTGGGCGGCGAGTAACCTCATGAAGTTCAACAAGGGCAAGTGTAGGGTCCTGCACCTGGGGAGGAATAACCCCAGACATGCCTACAGGCTGGGGACCGACCTCCTGGAGAGCAGCCCCGCAGAGAGGGACCTGGGCGTCATGGTGGACAACAAGTTGACCATGAGGCAGCAGTGTGCCCTCGTGGCCAAGAAGGCCAATGGGATCCTGGGGTGCATTAAGCAGAGCGTCTCCAGCAGGTCGAGGGAGGGGATTCTGCCTCTCTACTCAGCCCTGGTGAGGCCGCACCTCGAGTCCTGTGTGCAGTTCTGGGCTCCCCAGTGCAGGAGGGATGTGGAGCTGCTGGAGAGAGTCCAGCGCAGGGCCACAAAGATGATTAGGGGTCTGGAACATCTGCCCTATGAGGAAAGGCTGAGAGAGCTGGGCCTCTTCAGCCTGGAGAAGAGAAGACTGAGAGGGGACCTGATCAGGCTGTGGAAGGGCATACAAGGATGGCAATTTTTATGTCTGTCTCTAATTCTACCTATGTCAGATTGATGGTCCACTGAAGACACTGACTAGCCTTATGTATCAAGATTTTCTGATTTTTACTTTAACAACATAATTCACAATGGCAGTAACAGTGAGTTTTTAATGTATGTAGTTTTTAACTATGTTAAAAGGACATGTTATAGGACATGATATTGTTTCTAAGAGCTTTTCAATTTGGATTTATTTAAAGTGAAATCTGAAATTACAGAAAATGTGATGATAATAATGAAACCTATCTAGGCATTGCAGTAATGAATACAGGATCATACAAGCTCTAGAAAAAGGACTTGTTTATGAATATACTTTTATATGTTTATGTGTATACTACTACTATAATAGTAGTAATAATAACTACAGATCAAAAACTTTGACTACATAAAAGTGATGGCTTGACTTCTGTATGCCTGTGAGTTAACAGAGAATTTATCTTTTAACAAAGAGCATTATTTTCTATTCAAATTATTGATTTTTTGTGCATATGTTATGTTGAAAGAAACAGAGACTATCAAAGAGATATCTCATCTTAAATATTGCTTTGAGATGCTCTCAAATAACTCTTAGATTGTAGCTGTTTTATTTGACTGTCAGGCTGATTATCAGTAGGCAGATTTGAGTCTGCATTGCTCTTCCTCAATAATGAGTAAACACATTAAAAAAGGGAGAAGATGATTTTAGTGTTTTTTGTTGAATTAGAGAGCTAAGAGTAGGTGATGGGAGAGTAAGGAAATCTGATTTCTTCAGCAAATCTAAATGAACACAAATCACTTCAGATTTGATCACTTCATCACACCACCAAATACCATATAGAGTTCTCATATTCTTTACACCCATGGCACTTAAAACATCATTGGTTGTGAGTGTGATACAAGGCATGTTTTCTAAAACCAAGAATTAGAGTAATAAAGGTGTTCAATTTTGCAAGACAAGTTGCTAACAGGAACCATGCCAAATATACAAGTGTTTTCAGGTGTTGGATATCTCAGCAGGATTTGGAGCCTCAAAAGAGCAAAGGGAATTAGGTATAGAACTCCTGTGAATGGTGAGGTGCCCTAGTTAGATTTGCAAAACTGTTTTTTTCCTTTTTTAATCGAAGCTTAATACTAACCAGCATTTGATCTCAGCTTAGTTTTTCTCACAGATGTTTCAAATCAACAAGGAAATATATTAGTGAACCGTCTGTTCAATTACATTGCTTCTCCCTAGCTGCCTTTTCCTATTTATGCTAATAAGCAATGTACTAATAATAGCTTTTTAAGCATTATTGTGCTCCTATGGACTAAAGTGAGGCCTGTTGGAGTTTACTTAGCAAGGCCATTTTTATTTGGGAACATATGCACATGCTATTTAATTGTGTAATATAGCTAGTGAAAGAAAGATCTCACAGCCAAATAAGTAAGGGAGTAAAATGGTTTATAAACTCTGCTTAGTCCAAATTAGCAATGTGAGCGACAATGATATGCTGTGTTTTCATCTTCAATTGCATATATTAACAGCTACACATGTAAAACAAATTCTCCTTTGTGGGGAATTAATTAAGTAAATGTAATTTATAGCATTAATTCAGGTTTGTGAATTTAATCCACTCAAACATAAAAACGTCTTCGTGCACTGAATATTCCTGAGGTAGTTTAATATACTTAAAATAAATATTGAGCAGCTGACAGAAAAACATGCCCTCCAAACCACAAAAGTTGTTTTAAAATAATAATTTAAGTGCCTAATTAATATTTACTACCCAGGGATTAGACTCCTAAGCTTATTTTCTTTCTAAAATATTCATAGTGAGATCTATACAGGTGGCAGATATTGATGGGAATAGATCACAAATGGTAAGCCAAAGGCATATTGACAATGCAGCTGCTTGCCATGAAATAAATGTAACTGATCCAAAAAAAAAAAAAAAAAAAAAAAAAATCAAGAGTTCAAGTTTCAGTTCTGAAGTGCATTTGCACCAGGTCTAAAGTTTTCTTAAAAGAAGGGTAGGATAATTTTCCCTAAAAACTTTTTTTTTAAGTAAATGCTGCCTTAGTAATACACTGTTAAGTATATCAGTACAGTGGTACGATATGAAAGGATAATTTATGTGGTATATATGAGGCACACTTGCAAAAAAAAAAAAAAGAGCAGCAATTTTTTTCCCTGTGCTGACTGATTTTTAGACCAAAGAGAAGAAGGAAAAATATCCTTCTATGCACTTCAGAAGCAAAAATCATAGCAAACTATCTTATATCCTATGAGTCTGATTTTGCTATGTTTTTTGCTTCTGAAGTACATCATCACAGTATGCCTTGACTTGCCACAATCAAATACACTTTATCCTCTGGGACAGAGTAGCTTGTATTTAGACTACAAAATACAGTGTTTTGTTTTGTTTTGTTTTGTTTTGTTTTGTTTTGTTTTGTTTTGTTTTGTAAACTCTTTTTATCAAAAGTTTCTTATTCAGCTTCATCTTAACATACAGCTAAGAAGTGAAGAGTAGTAAGTATTTCTGGTTGACAAGACAAATAGAAGAAAGCCTTTGGAAATCAAACTTCTCTCCAGAGACATAAGGTCCAAAATGATAGTAATTAAATAGAGCTCATGGTGGGGAAACTCTCCTAACCTGGTGAGGGCTTTTCTCAAGGATGAACAAGGATGAGTGTACTCATGAGGGAGATTAATTCCTGTAAAATCTGAACGACTGAAGAAAAAGAAATACAAGGAACTAGGAGACTGCAGAGAAAGCAAGTATGCTAATGCTTGATCTTTACGAATGCAAAGTGAGGGCAGGATGTGAGGATGGTCATGTGCATGACCCTACCCGTCCTGGGACAGCGGTGCCGTGGCAACTATCTATCTACTATGGCAATAGTATGGCATTGATAGTGGCAACTATCTATGGGCTTTTTTGACCATTTGGCACTTCAAACATTGCCAAAGGAGAAGAAGCTTCACACTGTCAAGGACGTGGAAGCAGTCTGCTAATACGTCTTATTTTGCTGTACATTGCTCTGAAAAAGTGGGGAGGAAATCTATTTTTCTTGGGAGAAAGAAGGGGACAAGAGCTTTTTAAAATGCCATACTACGTTAAATATTTTTTCAATATAGCTAAAATTATATTTGGTATAGATGGTACAGGTAGGCCATGAAATCACCATCTATTCACAATCTGATGAGCAAATGTGATGAATGTACACAGTGATTTTTATATAAATATCTTACCTAAATGTGAATTGATATAAATTCCATATTTCACATTCATATAAAGGCCAGTGCACTTAATGAGTTCATCTGAAGGTGCAATAATTCATACATTTTCATTTCTCTTCTTGAAAAAGAAAACCAAAAATAAATGCAGAACACTACAGTAATTGAAATACATTTTTTTTTTACATGAACTAATATTAAAAGACACAAAGTTGCTGTTTCTCTAACATTTA
The DNA here is from genome assembly GCA_003342815.1 of Eudromia elegans. NCBI lineage: Eukaryota > Metazoa > Chordata > Aves > Tinamiformes > Tinamidae > Eudromia > Eudromia elegans. The sequence continues at coordinate 808,286 of PTEX01000248.1, forward strand.
TAAAAGTTCAGAAATGTTGTGCTTGTTTAGAGGCAGAGATACTAAATAAATGAAAAGTAATGAAAGCATAGACTTATTGTTATTTAGCCCCTAATCCATACAGATCCAACAGTGGAACTTCTGCAATATGTCAAAAAGAAAGAAAAGAATAAAAAGATCACTTTTAACCCAAAGCCTTTCATTAACCCAGTTCATTACACAGCCTCAGAAAAACAAAACAAAACAAAAAAAAAAGCACACGGATGAAGTCAATACAGAGAAGCAGGAAGCTGCCTCTTTTAATTAACAGTGCTGTTCATTTATACTCTAACTATGACATAGGATTACTGAAGTGTAGGTCGTATCCAAGAAGAGCTTTATCTCCTTCCTTGTGTGGCTTAAAAGGATTTTTTTGCCTTTGACCTCCCTTAGCATGGCTTGGAAATCTCCCAGAACTGGAGAATTCAGTAGAGACACTCCTGCTTGTGCAGTGCTCTGTCTCTGTCTTCCACACAGGGGAACAGAAACTCAGCTTAAAAAAAAAAAAAAAAAAAGAAAGAGAGAAAGAAAGATAGAAAGAAAAAGGTTAGAAAGGGGGAAAGCAACACACATAGGATCTGAGCAAGTGTTGTGTTCAAATGATTTGAAAGATATTTATTTAAGTCTTTCAAATTAGAGCTCTGCTAAAATTAAAGTAGAAATTTGTAATTTCTAAAATCATATTGCAAGTTAGGACAACAACTATAACAGCTTTTGGAACAGTTTTTATGTTGCCCAGTAGTTAAATAATTGTGGAATAATTTTGGAATAAGGATCTGTGCTATACTCCTGAATTGTTTTCTGAATCTCTGTTGGCCACCTTTGAAGTGCAATTCATACAAGCATGTTCTACACTTCATTTAATACTTAGAAAGGTCTTTTGGTCTTTTTAGCCAAAAGACCATAAGATTTTTCGTTTGTTTGTTTGTTTTACTGTCTCTAGACATTTTAATTTTTAATCACTGGTATAACAGTTATATTCTTCGTTTGTACAACCTCTAGGAGGTCTGCAGAAGGAGGAAACAAGGGAAATGAGTTCTAGCAAGTTTGTTTAGGAGTATGCAGTATATCTCACTGAACTGACATAACAGGAACATAGAATTACAGCAGCAACCAAGTGTACTGAAGAACAACACAGTGCATAGTGCCAGCTGGCTCTTGCAAGGGTTTCTAGAATATACAGTTCCCCACAGCAACCTCAGAGCGAAGCTTTAAGAAACAGGAGTGCATCTTGTAGCTTAGCAACATTTAACAGCTTTATCCCTGTCCTCTCCAGAGCAACCGTGCAAACTTTTGGCTAGGAACCAAGAAGAGTTTGATTATCTCCTGTGGCCCGTTCACTAATGCAGCAGATTACGGAGGGTGAGCTCAAGGATGCCTTGGATGTCCTAGCTCCCTCTGAGAAAATTAATAGAAGTGAAAACACACCATCCATATCATTCTGCTGTGAATAACATCCAGGGTGACTTAATAGGCTAGAGCACCAGCTTTCTTTTGTGACCAACATCTGAGCTTGCTAGACCATTTCTTGTGGTGTGAAATGCAGTAGAAGCACTTAGCAGACAGGGATCAGCAGCACCAGAGTCCCTAGTGGCAGAGGAATCACTATGATCTAAATCAAGGAGCAAGAGCTCATCTGCTCAAAACAGTGGGTTTGTGTACCTCAGAGAGTTATCATGGTCTTTCCAAATGTAGCCACCCAACTTTGCCACTCGCCAGTTATGTTTCATCTAAGCATCAAGAATGAAAATGCCCAAGCCTGGCAGCCCTTGGTAGTCCCTTGTACCCTTTCCTCAGTATTTTGCTAAGGCTACTAATTGTCATGGTTAATTAGCAGCAGCAGGTCAGGTGGATGAAGGATTCCACAGTCAGGAGGGCTGCAGGACACCTGAGAGCCGCCAGGCCCTCTTTCCTTCTTATCCTCTCTTTTCAGTTTCTCTTTTGTTGGGCAGGAGACCTACCTGAACATGTCTGTGAGAGGAGCTGTCAGATGGACAGTCCAGCATCTGGGCTCCAAGCCCAGAACCGTAGGGCAGTCAGCACCTGCTTATTTTCATTTTTTGTGCTTTTGGGGATGAATGATGCTACTACCTTGACACTTTCTATTTCAGGTACCTTTGGGAGGCAGGTGAGAACATGGCCTTTATTTATGTTCTCATCTCACTCATGGTGAAGCAAGTCGGAGTATATTAAATGAATACAGTGAAAAGGGGAGCAAGCACTTTTTGTCATGTTCAGTCCTCATGTTAGCAAGTCCCAAGCCAAAAGACCAGTTCTTTCTTTCCATTTCAATGACTGTATTTCAAATTATTTATGTTGGTCATCATAAGGAGGGTGGGTTTGCATAATTTCTTTCTTTAAGTCTCTTAAGGGACTGTTTTTGACTGTGACATGACTTCAGGGCTTAGCCCTTCTCTGCAATCTCTTTGCATGAGGTCAACACGCTTTTAGGACTAATTGACAGAATGATGGTGCTGCAGGGGTTACAGATTTACTGGGGCATTTTGGCACTTTACAACCTGCTTGTTCTCTGAACTTGCACTCCTTTGGGAACACCCCCAGGACGCCAGCTCCAATTGCCAGGTTGCAGTGCCATCAGACAGCAACTTATCACTGGCAGAAGCAGCAGCCAGTTACCTGCCATGGGAAGAGGGGCAGCTGGGGACAGGATCGATAGAAATACTGTTTCTGGCAGAAAAACTAACAGCGAATCAGGAGACAGAGGACATACATAAGCCAGGACTGGTTGTTGTGCTTCATTCCTGCCCTGAGAAAGGGGTGCATCCATGGAGGGGATGTATGAAGGGAGAAAGAAGGGATCCTCATTACATTTCCTTGTATTATTATGAAGTGTGGTTTTTGTTTGTTTATTTTGCATAGAAAGGCAGATTCTTCAAAAATTCTGACTGCTATGATTTGAAAGGTGCAATTGAGAAAAAAAAAAGCTGCAGCAATTTCGCCACGCACCCCATATTTCCTGCCGAAACTTTGGCAGACAGTCGAGCATTATTATTGTGAACTGTCTTAAATCAATCCTGTAAACCATGAATGACCTACTCTCTTTGCTACGCGTGGCAGGGAGTGACTATTCAACAAGCTTCCTGCAGGGAGCCTTATCCTATGAGGTTCCTAAAATGAGGTCACAGAGGAGCTTACTGGACCAGTTCTGTATAACTGTGATTTTCTTCTCCTCTCTGCTCTCCACAACGTGTCTTGTTCTCTCCGAGCAAAGAGCCCCAGCTCTGCTTTCACTGTCAGGACATCCCTGTAAATAAGCTTGTGCATAGACACTGCTCGTCTTGACTGCAGGGATATAACTTTTCTTCTAAAGAAAAGGGAAATATACACCAGAAACCGTAAGCTGCATTACCATGTAGCAAAAACGACAATTTGGACATTGACTATATCCAACTATATCCAGTTATTTTGGTGGGATAACTAATTGAGAAGATGAAAAATGCATTTTTTTTTCTTTACCTTTAAAGGTAGGATTTCTAATTTAAATAAATACCCTGTTTTCACTACTAGTGTGTCTGCCAGAAATATAATGTGCACCTTCTCTTTTGCTTCCTGTGTTTATTGCTCTTGGAACCTAATAAGAGCTGCATTTTACCCTTTCATATTCAAGCACAAGATAACTGACTGGTTTGGTTTTCATTTTTTTAAGTTAGTAAAAATGTATATTGTCTCTAAAAGACATGAAAATTTGAAAGTCAAGACAGTGGCCTTCCAAGGGAATCCAGGATAGGATAGGATAGGATAGGATAGGATAGGATAGGATAGGGAAGGGAAGGGAAGGGAAGGGAAGGGAAGGGAAGGGAAGGGAAGGGAAGGGAAGGGAATGAGTTTTTTGCGTGGTATCTTTGTGTTTCAGATGGTGTCACAGAATATTATGGAATGACTTCTAAAAAATTGAGAACATTTCTGTCACTGATCAATAATCAGTGACTCATCATTGAAGACTTGTCAACAGCAGAAGAGAAAGGTTTCATAGTGTACCTAAATAATTTTATCATCACTCTTAGAACTTTGCAGTTTTAATACCAAAATTTAGGGACCACTAACTCCGGTAATTATATAAATCTTTTTTCCAGTAGACATTTTTTTCTACCTTTAGTACTTGATATGGCTGTATGGTCAACTGGCTGGTAGAAGGCCAGTGCACATTGTGTGGCATGACTTTGGCTGTGCAGTTATGAAGTCCTCTTGCTCTTCTTCAGTGTCCATTTTATGTCTTCATCTGGCTATAGGTATATGACTACAGGTTATGGATATAGGGCTGAAACTGGTGGTGGAATTTTTTATATTACACTTGATCATGTAAAAAAAGGACTGGCTAAATGCCTGAATCATTTGGGAGCCTCCACCAAACCTATACAGTCTCTAGAGACACTCCCTGCAGAGATCTCTGAAATTAGCATAAATTAGCAAGTTGGTCTCTTTTCTGATTTCCCTTTTCTGAATTCATGATGAATACTCCTGGTCACACTCTTATTCTTGACGTCTCTGGAAATGGTGCCCAGGATTATTTGCTCTATCACATTTCCAGGGAATAAGGTGAGTCTTCTTTCTTGCCCTCTTTGAAGAAGACAAAGTTATTTCCTTGTTTCTAGTCCTCCAGATCCCTCCACCTCTTGCCATGACCTTTCAAAGAAAATCAACATCTGCAATGCTCACCTCTGGCACCTTCATCAACACTCCTGGATGCATCCCATCAGGTCCCATGGAATTGTGTACATCCAATTTATTTACATAATCCTCATCTAGTGAGGGTAAGTCTTCTTTTCTTCAGATCTTCCCTACAAGTCTCATGGACCCAGTAAGAGCAAAGGTGAATAAGACATTGAGTAAGTTGGCCTTTTCTATGTCATTTGTTACAAGATTCCCTGTCCCATTCAGCAGCAGCATTCTTTTTTCCATAGTTTTCCTTTTGCTGCTGATACACAGGAAACTTTTCTATCTGCCCTTCAGGTCCATCATCAGATTCAACTCCACATAGACTTTGGCTTTCCTAACCTCATGTTGTCCATATTGACTTAGACAGCATATTTATTCCTCCTGAGTTACCTGTCTCTGCTCCCACCTGGTGTATATTCTTTCTTTTATGCCCAAGTTTTGTCAGGAGCTCCTTGTTCGTCCATGCAGACCTCCTGCTGCCTCTGCTTGACTTTTTGCGTGGTTTAGGGTGGACCATTCTTGAGCTTGGAAGAGGTGAAAATTCTTGAAAATCAACCATCTTCATTTTTAATTACTTGAAAAAACTGGTCTTCCAGATATTAAGCATTCAATGTAGTCCTTAAGGTATTTTTTTAATAAAGAAAAAGAAGTAATGGCTGTGGTACTTAATAACAGCACAATTATGCATATCTCTATTAGTATAATTACTTAGCAGTTAAATAACATGGAACACAGCTAACCTCTCCACTTCTTTGAACACAGAAGTGCATAGAGGCAAACAAGGTTAAGGATATTCCTCGTTTCCAACACCCTTTCAAATCCCTTCACTGAATCTCTTGGTGGTCACTCCTCATTCATAAAGTGAGCAGGGGATAGAAAACATTATTTCCTTAAAGCATTTTCACCCCAACGGTGTAAAAGAAGGTGAAAGAACATTTGTCAGACTTGTGTCTTGGTTTTATTTTTTTTTATGGTGCTTTGCACTTGTAGTTTCCATTTACTTTAGTGATTTGTGGGAGTCCTTAGGACCTCCTAAAACCAGGCAACCTACTTAGATAGATGGATTTGAAGCTACTGACCAATTAACTAGATTATTTTAATATTCGGGTTGAAATCACACCTTTTTAGACGCTTTCAGCATGTATTAAAATGATATGAAACAACATCTAAGTCACAATGGGAACAATTAGCTAAAATTATTTCTATGCAATGTTTAGTAGTTTTTGTAAAACTGTGCTTCACCATACATGCAGCTGTAGTTGTAAAGAGTAGTTTTGTTTCTGTTTTGAAAAAAAAAAAAAAAAAAAAGGTGCATTTACTAGTTTATGACTGACCTTGCTTAGATGAGAGCAAGATAGATCTATCGTCAGTGCTAGGACATTACCTTAAACGAAGAGCTATCTACAGAGTTCCTGATGCCATGGTGAGGATAGAAGGGTGATGACAAAGCCAAAATGTATTATTCTGCTCAGCAAATGAAAGTTTACAAGTTCCTGCTTTCACTGAAGTCAATATTGCTCTTTCGTAAACTGCAGCGACAGTGGTATTTGGCCCTTAGCAAACACAATTGTTGTGAAGCAAGGGAGAAACCTAATCACAGAACAGGACTAGAGGCAAAACACGATAATCTTCAATTATTCAGTCAGCTGTTTTAAAGACTATAGGGCTTTCTCTGCCCTTTCTGTTAAGGTACATCAGTAAATAGCTTCCATTAAACAGATACAGCTAAGATGTACTCCAACACTAACTGGATCTGGGTAATGAAAGAAAATGTAGTATAACATATGTATGAGGAGGTGCTATCTGCATCTTAACAGTGATTTGAAATGGTCTGGTTCACCAGGATGTGTGTGTTTTAAATGTCAATGGTGAAGGAAAATTGATTAAGTGTGATGCTGTAGTAAACAGGAGGCTGCCGTAGATGGGTCTATAGTATAATAACAGATGGCACAGGTTAAACCTGTTTATTAGCAGTCACTTGGCAAAGAGGCTGAAAAAGAGAAAGGAGACGAACAGATAAGTGATGTAATATAATACTTAATATTTTCATAGCTTTGAAAACAAAATACAATCTTCCTGCCTTTCACATAAACTTCCCTCAACTTTCAGCAAGAAATTTAAAAAATCCTTTGTTTCCCAGTGAACATTTTTATAAGAATGCAAAACATTTTATCTGAAATATTAATGGTCAGATATTTTTCCACTCTAAGGAAAGAGGAAGTTTATTATTACTTAAGTGGAAAATCAAGGTTCAGAAGAAATGCACAGTTGTCAAACTGGAAAGTCATGAAAAACTGGTTTGGTATGGGAAGTGTGTTAATTTGAAACAAGCGAAGTAAAATGGGCAGCTTAACTGGCAACCAAGTGCTTTCAGTTCAGATACATTTCCTACCTCTTTGTTTACTGTTCTTCTGCAACATAGCTCTTCAAGAGCTTGAAAATCATTATTTGTACTTTATTCTTGTTTTCTATGTAAAGTTTATGAAAGGATGAAAATCTATTTTTAGCGTTTTAACTTTGTTTTTAGCTTTAAAAGTCTGATGGGAGGTATAGGGATCTGTGCATTCAGAATATAATTATCCTATTATTGTTCCCTTAGAGCTTGTTAAAAGGGCAATGCATTGTTTCTTTAAGGGGACAAGGCTGCTAACTCTGATGCTAATATGATCATCATCTCTGTTCTCTCTCCTTTCCCCCTCCCTGTCCCTGCTTCTTTCAAAGGTTTGGAGTTCATGGGAAAAAAGGGGACATTTGTTCACCATTAAATCAATCTCACCTCATATCCTTTCAGAAGTGTGAAATTAATTCTGAGTGATACTGATTATAGCATCTGTATGCTACCCTTGGTCAACCCTAATAACTATTTCATGCGATGTCGCACTCCGTTATTGTTTCCAGGTAATGTGGCCTCTTTTTCTCTCAGCAGCCTTCTCTCAGGCAGTTCCTTGTTAATGAATAGGAAGAGCTGAAAAAAATTACAGTCTCAAATGACCTCTTTTGCATTGTAAAAAGATATGTGAATTGATAAATACACTAGGATGTGTTATTATCCATTATTCAGTTTTACAATTAGTGAACACCTGGCAGGGGGAAAGTGAGATGGATATTTGCTTCCCATCAGTATTAATGTTGATTGCCAACAGGCACTAGAGAACATACCAATTTCACCTTTTTAGAGAGGACAAAAATGTGAAATGAAAATAATTTTCTCTTACATTAAGAGATGCAGATTTAAATGTTAACCTTCTAAAGGTTATGGATTACATGCCTTTTCTTAAAGTACCATTTATTTGAGGATTACTTATGGAGCTGAAATAAAACTAACAAGGATTGTGAAAGGTCAATCTATTTCAAATCTACAAAAATAACAAAGAGATAGTGCAAGGAGGCCTAACATTGCAGATGAGTATGGCCAGACAAAGAACATTTTTTTTTGTCAGGCTGCTATTATCTAGTAGAGCTGAATCAGTGCTTGAATTAATCCAGTAGAGCTGAATTAATAGCCTTTTAAAAAACTTATTTAGTAAATCACAGATATAAAAACTCGATAATGTTTGATTGATCACTGTTGGCTGTTGATGGGTTCTGATGTCTTCGGTCTTCACACGTAAGCTTTTCCACTTGAATCTTTAAGCTTTTAGTTACACAGCTTCATTGAAATGTGTGGATATCAAGTGCCTCTCAATTAACAGTATGTTACCAAAAGAAAAGTTAAATTAAATTAACATTAATAGTGTAGTAGTTTAAAACAGCCATTTGAACCTCATGAAATTCAAAGACTACACCCAAAAGAAACACAGCATGTTAAATAAATAAATAAATAAATAAATAAATAAATAAATAAATAAATAGGTCTAGTCCTTATAGAACAAAGAAAGATTCAAAATCAACATAACCTGCACAAAAGTGTGAGTTATTTTTGCTTGTGTGTGCCTGCATGTGTTATTCTCACCACTGGACAAATTTCTTGGTAGTTTATATCAAAAACAACAAGACCCCCAGACACTACGTATAATTAATATCTAGACAAGTTGTCTAAACTAGACAATTAGTAGACTTTTCAGTATGAAAGTAATTAACACACAGCTGTCTTTCAGAGAGAATGGGTAAAGAGGAGAGGAAGAAAAAGAAAAGAAAAACATGATAAAAATATATTCTGTAAATATAAGAAAATGTGACCAGCGCTGATAAAAGTTAAAAATATCCCACATATTGTGTTCAGTAAAATTGTTTTAGACAGTAAGCATTTTATAAGTGTCAGCATGAGAACATAGGCCGGAGTTTTTCAATGCAACTTGCAGACCTCTTTACAGATGAAGATATTTAAATTAACTTTATTTGACCACTGCTGTGAAGCTAGACTAAGATTCTTGTTCTGAGTTTGTGGTTAAAGCATGGGAACAGAATGACAAACAGGGGAAACAGAAACATCAATCCTATTCCATTTTATAAAATGCACTGCTTTGATATGCTGGTGTCTTGTAGGAGAGATAATGGTTTCTTTCTCCTTTTTTGCTTTTGTTTCCTGCTCAACACTACCTCTAGGATCTATAGGATGCAGAGAGCCCAGCAGCCAGACACAGCAATACTAGAAGGAATGTCAGTACCTCTGGTGACCTGAGTTCAGAACTCAGTATAAAGAGAGTTTCAAGATTGAATGTTTGTTTGTTTAAAGATTGATTTTAATTAAATAATTAAAATGTAAATTTACTCTTTTTAAAGAGTCTTAAGTTGATTCTCTTTTTGGATTTTTTTTTTTAAGAATGCTCTGAAAAACTGAACACTGCTTCTAAAGAGATAAATGCATTATCTGCTTCATGGATTAATATCAACACAAGCTCATGAGAACAATAAGTAAATTGTTTTATTAATATCTTCTGCACAGCTCAGTTGGAACTAATGTATGTTTAACAGTGTGTCAGGATTTAAAGTATACTGAAGAGCAGGCTACTTGTAGATACATGTTGAGTAACATGCCCAGCTCAGCTTAGGTCTTGGGTAACTACTGTCCCTGTAGCCTTTGTAGAAGTTTGTGTCCATGGAAGAAGTTCACTGGAGTGCCTCTAAGCAGTATTAGGATAGGAAAAATGCTGCTGCTTTTATAGTGAAAGCATATCCCCTCAAAAGGAAAAAAGAACTAAGGGACACAAAAATGTAACCTAATGAGAGGTTGTTCACGTGATCCAAGAAATAAACAAAACTAAACTATCGAAGATTTATTTTTCATCACTTGAAAGCTCATATCCTGGAGAAATTTTCTATGGACTGAGATACAAGCTTGCTGATAAAGTTTTCTAAGCTCTGAGTGTGCCTGCTGGAAACTGATAATATCAGATCCATCTAAGAAAAGACAAAGAAAAATGATTGCTATAGACTATATCAATCAATAAGCATAATGCTCTGTACATAGCTGAGGGAAGCAATTTCTCCCTCCAGCAAAGGTGACAATCTCCCGAAAGCTCCCAGAGTGACCTCCCTGAGCAAGTCAACAGACGTGTATGCTATGTAAGGTCTGACAATCCTGGAAGTGCCAAAGAGTAAAATAAAAATGCTTCTTTTCCAGACTCTGTGAAGCTAAATTATGCTGCCTCTTTACTGTCCTTAAACAGTATTCAAGTTCTATTTGCAGTCATCTCTCATATGTATTACATTAGTGCTTGGACATAGATGTCACGCCTGGGAGTATATCTTGCTAGGTACCATATAAAAGTAAGACAGGAAGCTGCAGCTGAAAGTTGTTGCATCTCTGCTGAAACATAATTGCACTTAAAAACACTATTTGAAAGAGGAAAGTTTCTAAAATTGTGCCGCCTTAGCATTAATCTGAAAAGATAACAACAAAAAATCATACCAATAAGACTCAGCATTTCCAAAATATGATATTAAGCTTTCCAGAATCCTCACAAAGATCTCACTAGAACAGCAGTAAACGTTTACCACTGTAACCTTTAGGCATGTAACCTTAAAGGTATGGTGTCTTTAAGTATATCTCAGAATAATTAATCTACCTTTGGGGAATAATAAAAATAATTTTCTATTTATTTAAAGCATGCATAGGCTTTACCTCAACGCTTTAGTCATTATTTAAAACCTGTTAATCTTACTTCAACTATTACTTCATTAATATGGATAAGCATTTCTTGCTTGCTAAACACCACGTCCATGTTTTGAAAGGGTTTTAATCTCCTAGGGTCATCTAATTGGATAAAAGTTCTTTGTTAAGTTCACACATTGAAAAAAAAGCTATGGGGATATTAAAACTTGAGGGTAATTAAGGTAATCTTCAGTTAACTGAAGATTCAGCAATTTATTCAGCAATAATTCAAGCACAGCTATGTCTCTTCTATCTATCAGTGCTGAATATATGTAACAGCAAGAGATGGGATTAAGAGAGAAGTATAGCATCTTCTCTTCTGACTCCCTTCTGATTGCTCTTTGACTTAGTGGAAACCTGTAAATAGCAGAGGTTAAATCTAAGCACTTAGATAAGCGTGGGTGGGTATAGAGTCAGCCAGGAGTTTACTGGGGCCTACAAATTGCCTAAGCAGAGGAGAGGGGACTAAAACAGGGCTGAATCAGGCAATAGAAGGCAGTAGGCCACTGCTTTTTAGTAAAAGTAGAGAAAAGAGTCTGAGCTAGATCTGTGCTAGCAGAGATCTGGGAACCATATGTTTTCTGCGATATAAGCTTTTCTGAGTTTAGTGGATGCTCTCTCAAGGGAGGCTCGGTATAAGTAAAAACTGGATTTTCATTCTTACTTGCTGTGCTGGCTGTGGTGAATTAAGCAATGGTGAATTAAGTGGTCCCAGGTAAATGTGGCCCTTAGCAACAAAATTGCCTGTGCAGGGAGGGAAACGGGGAAAAAAAAGAGAAGGAGAAAAAAAGGTGTGCTATAGCATTTGCTTGCAAACAGAGTAGTTGCTAAAGCTTTCTTACTGGTTCGTGATTTGAGATGCAGTTTCTGAGATTTAAAGAGACCCAGATCTCACTTAGCAGTTCAAGCACATTTGAAATAAACCTTTTCAGCACCCTGGCAAGTGGCATTCTCTCCCATGGCAGGAAAGAGAAATAGCAGAGCGGAGGTACATGACCATTTCAGTACAGAGAATATTGAGTTCAACAAGGGTGACCCACTCACCCCTCCTGCTTCCAAGTGCTTTTTCACGTTGGCTCATGGCAATGCACTTGCTTGTTTTACAAAACAACACCGCTGCTCACGCCATCCCTTGCTGGTTAATGGGACATGGAGACAGAGTGCCCAAGCGAATAGTAGCTGTGCACACACAACTACATTACGTGCTGGCTACACTGGTAGCTGTTAAGTCATATATTGGGCACGTATATGAATGATTCCTGTTTGGTAAGGTGTGCTGTGGCCGGCCAGAATTTGAACCACTGATGCCCGCGGTTACCCAGACGGCCCTGAGAGCAAGATGCTGCAGGGAGCAGACTGCTGCCCACGGGGAGGGGGCTCCAATCTGGGAGCTCTGCAGACTTTTCTACCCACAAAAGCAAAGAGGAGCCTGGCCTCTTCTGCCACCCTACCAGTCGTCTACAGACGACTCTCCCACTTCACTGCGCACTTACCTTACAAGTGACTTACAAGTGAAGCAGGTGTTTCCATCTGGAGAATTTCCTTCCTGGGAGACATCTTCACTTTTCTGCCTAGGATTAGCACTGCTTGCAGGGGTTTGCTAAATTCTTTAATTCTATTTAATTTTGAGTCCTTCCATTATCGCAGAATCTCTTTTTCTTCCAAGGCTCAATGCTTTTCACCTTCTCAGCTGTGATGAAGAATTAGTTTACGTGTCTTCTTACCAGCCCTGTCTTGGTTTTTTTCCCATTGCAGGTGTCTCTGTATCTTGTTCTACATGCTAAAGACCACTCCTAACAACCAACATGAATGTATTTTCTATTCCATTTTCTTTTTCTTTCCAGTTATTTCAGTGAGGCTTGAAAGCTTGTCATTCTCTTTATACCAGATCTGCATTATGGAAGGCTTTGCCTACGTCCATTGAAACAAGTCAAGAATATTCCATGCATTGAAAAGATGCTTAGATCTCTAAATTAGCTGTAATCCAGAACACTGTTTTAATATATACTCCAGCAAACAGACTAGAATCAGAAAACACTGAAATTACTTATCCACTTTATCAGGCTTTAAGATTGTGAAATAAAAAAAAAAAAAAAACAGAGGTAAATGGAGTTTGTCCATCTGTCTTTTGAACAAAAATTGCCAAATGTTACTACTCACAGACTAAGCAACATTATTTACCACTAGAACTTTTCATGTTTCTGAATGAAAGGTCCTTAGCAGTGGATAATCCATACAAAATAGCTTGGAAAGAGTCTTGGATTTACAAGCCATTGTCATGACTTCCACAGGGATCTTTTTTGTAGTGAAGAAATATTTTAGTCAGTGTAAGAAATTTTAGTCACTGATGTAGAAAAAGATTAGATTACCTAGACAAACTGCTCTGAAAGATAATTCAGGCTCTTCATCCTAGGAAAAAGGGAGGTGTATTGGTATGAGGTGGTTCAGCACTATTACCCTGAAAATGACTTTTGCTGAAGCATTGTATAGGAAGCATTATTCCTTCTTCTGCTTACTTCCCTTGCTTATCAAATGGTATGAAACAATTAAGAAAAAACTCATTAAAATGTTTGCTATAATTTAAAGCGAGCTCAATTTGGAAAACATTTGATTCTTTTTCTTGTATATAATGTTATGATTCATCTGTTTGCAATTTCTTCTTGTTTGTTTCAGAGTTGCCATAGCAATCCTTGCCTTTCAAGTACCAAGCAAATTGTTGAAAAGCACATCCTTTTTTTCTTTTTTTTTTTTTTTTGGATGATGTAAACATCATGCTCCTATAGAAGGAAATACTTTATTATTATGGACACTAACATTTCATCTATTGTAGCTACTCTCCCATTTTCTTTCAGTCTAAACGTATCCATTAAGATTCTTTTAAAATTCTTTTCTTACCATGTCTTCAAAAGACTTTCTCCCACAATGACATTCAAAAGATTTACTCCTTAAAATGCCAAGGTAATCAAATTATAAATGTTGATATATTTCCTTTTTTCATAACTGCTTTGTAATATCCTTATGCAAGCCAAGCACTTAACAAAAGTCTGCTACACATACATCAGAATCCCATCTTAGCATCTCTCTGAAGATGGAATTACTTTCAGGCAACTGAACAACCCCCAAAACAAAAATAAATGCATTAGAAGATACAAGGCTTAAAAATGGCTGGTTTTGTTTCTTTGTTTTGTTTTGTTTTTTGTTTTGGTTTGTTTTTTTTTTCCTGCTTGTAAAAGCAGTGGCTTAACAGGACTGAAAATAAATTTAAAGGGAAAAAGGAGAGCATATATCACCTAAAGTGATATCACTGGTGTTTGCTAAGTTTTTACTTTTCTAGTATCATCAGATAAACCAGGTTGGATGGGATTTGTCATCTATGAGTTGTACATTCCCAAGGTTCAGCAGTTATCATTAAATTTTATCTGGTCCCTGCCAGATCTCTCCTCCTGCCTCTCTTGGTCCCTCTGGATGGCAGCTGTTATTATAATCAGCCCCAAGTTTGGAATCATCTGCAGAACTGACAAGGGTGCCTCCAACCCCTTCTCCAGAACACTGACAGAAATATTAAACACCCTGTAGCTGTTGTCTTTGATTACCCTTACACATCTTAGCTTGCTTTGGCTCTCCTGACACTTTCCCTACACGCCTAGGCAGTTTTTTGAATGTGTACTTTGTAGCTTGATCCTCCTTCTCCCTCCTGTATGCTGCCTTTTTGTGTTGTAGCTGTGCCATGAGCTTCTCGCTTAACCAAGCCATCTCTTAATTTCCTCAGTTTTGGGGTGGGCTTCTTCAGTTTGTGGAGGATACTGTCTTTGAAGACTTGACAACTTTCTTGAGCTCTTTTTTCCTTCGAGCTGTCTCCCACGGGATCCCACTTATTGGAGTCTGAATAAGCCAAAATACAATCTACCAAAACCAGGCGTCCTGTGCTCTGTTGCACTCCTACACCTCTCCTCTCAGGATGCTGAACTCCATGGAACTCCACAGAACCACTTAATTTCATGGTTTCTACAGCCAAAGCTGCTTTGATTAACAAATTCCAAATTAATCCTTCCTTTTAGCAAACAGAGGATCCATCTGTGTGCCAGTTCTTTTTGCCCACCATTATCAGGTTACCCTGTCACTCTCCAGAAATCCTCTTGATTGCTTAAATCCCACCATTTTGCCCTTCCAGATGTCGGGGAAGTTAAAGTCTCCCAAGAGGACTGATCTCTGTGACACAGACTTCTCCATATTGCTCTTCCACTTCCTCACCCTGATCAGCAGGGCTGCAGCACAGCCCTATCACAGTGTCAGCTCTAATGTATGTTTCTCTGACTCTGACCCATGGGTTCTGCCTGCCATCTGTTCCCCACATCCAACTGCTCTCGCACATTGAAGCAGCCTGCTTTTTCACCTCCTCTGCCCATCCTAAAGTGCTTGTGCGTGTCCTTCACAAAACTTCAGCTGTGCTGTCCCAACACCTCATGTTTGACTATGTAGGGCTTTGGTCCCATCTGCTCATCTCTCAGGCTACCTGTGTCGTCCGCATATACACACTTGAGGAGAGCTTCACTTCATTGTTTTACCATTTCTAAGGCCTTGCTTGTTCCTCTCACTCTGCAGACATTGCTTTCCACTTTATTCAATGTTTCCTCATTTAACTGTAGGTTGCAGTGTCCTCTCCCATCATTCCTACTTCAAAGCGTTCATCACAAAGCCGGATAACCTGTTGACAAAGATGCTCTCACCGCACTTTGTCAGGTAGATACTATCTCTTCTCAGTAGTCTTCAAACCATAAAGTTGGGCCTGTGGTCACAAAAAACAAATTTCTGCCAAGCATATGATCTGTGCAACCAGACATTGACACATGCGATCCATTAGCTGCTCTCCAAGTCTTTCCTTTCACCAATTGCACCATGCAGAATTGATGAAATACCTTTTGGGCCGCCATGCCTTTGACTTGAGCTATGTCAACACTCAGTGTGCTCAGGGCATTGTCCGTATTGTTCATGCTCACAGTGATGAGCAGAAGGCAGGGGGAATAGTCTGATAGCCAGACCAGCCTTGGTCTCTCTCTAGACAAGAAGTCAGGACAGCAGATGATGCCTCTGTCTCCTGCAGCAGGGAGTCACCACTACTGCTCCTCGCTGCATCCTCATGGCATTCCTGCATGATTCAGGCTTGGCCAGCTAGGTGCTTCTCCAGACACAGCTTTCTGCCCCTTACCTACTACAGGGCATTGAAGCTTTCCTGCAGCTGCAGATTTGCAAGCAGAGCTGGAGCTGTCCTGTCTTCCCAGGTCGCAATCTTATAGCCTTATTTATCATGGGAGTCCATACTTGCCCCATAGCCAGGCACTGTCTCTATTTCTGTATGTGCAGTTGAGATTCAGTCTCTGCAAATAAGTGAGAATCACTTAGCTCCTAAGGTTTTCTGCACAGCTCCTTGGTCATCACATCCATCCTTCAGGCAAGGACACTGCCTCTGCCTGCCCCAACCACACGAGGAGACACCAGGCACTCCCTGCCTGCAGCTCCACGCCTGGGCAGCTTCTCCTCTGGAGCTCTGAGCTGAGGCCTCTGAGGCGTTTTGCCCTCCAATGCTCCTCAAAGAGGAGGACAGTCAGTTCCACTCAAAATATTCAAAGAAAAAAAAAGGCAGAAAGAAAAAAGAGAGAAAATATGCTTCTTGGGAGTCAATTACATTGAAGGCAAGGACATTCTGCATCTGGCCTGCCTTGTCATGGTATTAGAGACTTTTTCGATTAACACAGTATCCGGTATTTTCATTATCTGCCCTCGAGTGGCTGGGGCACAGCAGCCTTCCTCTGGAATGAGCCGGGCTGTGTTTTCTCACAGTATCTATTCATTCGTAAGTTACCTGTTGTAAACATGTTTCTCTATTACAGTGTAAGTACCTGAACTCTTGCTGAGAATGATATCATTCCAGAAGATTCTCATGCTATAGCAGGCCTTATTTATTCTAATGATTTATATCGGGACTCACGTGGTCACATTCCAAGCACTGCAGTTTTGCACTCTTGTTAGCTAATCTCTAGAGTCATTGAGCACCCAGTCCAAAGTCTGGTGCCTCATTCTACAGTCCCTTAAGTTTGCTGAGGGCTGGTTGATTTCTGGAACAAAGAATTCCTAAATATCTCCCTGTGAGAGGCACTGAACCTAAAATCCACTGCTTACCCCAAAATTTAAAAACCCCAAAACCAGCTCCATAGGCATCTGTGATGCTATTCTATGTAGGTATTTCATTAGCACTGTACTTAATAGCAGTTACATAAATGTTCATACTTCCCCTAAAATGAAGGATTTTCATAGCTGTGGAAACCGAGTGATTTCTTATGTCAAAATTTAAAATCTCCATAAAAAAGTTAAATAAAATGCTAATTGAATATGCTATATTCTTTACTTTTTGCAGTCAACAGTAGTCAGACTTTCAGCATAACTAAAATGTTGGGGTTTTTTTAAAAAAAAGAATCTTGTAGTCTTCTTTTCTATCTAATATCACTAAAACAAAAAAAGTTAATATGCTAAAAATGTCTGTGAACAGCAGGGAGACATTTTAAATTATTATTTGAAGTGTTCCAGGCAATGCTCATCTCACAAAGCATAAGCAATTTTGAGTAGCCAGAGAACTTATACTGGGGCCATATTGATAAGGTAAACCATAACAAGACCTTGAAGGACTAAATCTAATCCATATATGAATTCTTTACCAAAGACCTATAAGAAACTTCGGCTGTTTAGTCCTCAACAAAATTATTTACCTTCCTCCAAGTACAGGAATATCTCACAAAACAATCCAGACACAGAACTTTTCTACAAAACGTGCTGACTTGGTGTATTTATTTCCTATTGGTAGATTCACTGATCTGCTTCTAACTTTTTCCTCTGTATAAGCATGAGACTGGGAAATGTGATCCTTTCTGATCCATGTTTTGCCAGGGACTTAATTTTCCTGACCTCTGCAGTGAAGAATTTGGCCATAGAAAAGATTTTACGTTGGTTTTGAGCACAGTATTGAAGTACATGAAAAAAAGAAAAGTTACTGATTTTCTCTAGAGGTGTTATATAAAACTGTGGTTGAGGTCTTTATGAAATATTCCCAGAGATTGATATTAACAAACAAGTAAGTAATCAAATGCAATTGCTCTCTTCTTCTTCTGGATCAAATAGAAGAAAGTAAGTGCATGTGTGTATATATATATATATATACACAGATATATACACCTATATATTTTCATGTTTTTATATATACAGATCTGTGTTTATGTGCTGATGAATGTGAATCAAGCTAAGCTTGTATCTATATAATGTGAATTTCAAGAGATCAAATAGCATTCTTCAAATAATTATCCTAGCCCTTAGTTCTGTTTTTACCTACTTACCTACTTTCTTGCTTTGAGCCAGCTAATAATAATCAGGTCCATAGATTGCCTTCCTTCATCCTGGTGTCAGTTATTCCAAATAATGTTTGAACTCTAGTTAACCTTTTATGTGCATTCATCAACACTACCCTTTCTCAGATATTTTTGAAAAAGCCTTCTCTAGTCATTGACAATATTGTAGCATATCTGGAACTGCAGTTGCACTAAGAAAACAAACACTATTTCTCACCTGTTGTTTGTGAAGTAAATTTGGATATTGTGATACAGGAAGTATCCTCAGTTTTTTTTAAAAAAAAGACGAAATGGTCAACTCAAAAAGCTTTTTCCTGTATTTCTTGGAAAAACAAAGAACAAACAAACAAACAAAACACAGACATACACATTCTCTGAGCACAGTCTTTGAGAATCCTCCAAAGCATTAATGATAACCTATACTCATATAAGACTGGAGGTCTCCAGAAATGAGATTTTTTTTTTCTTTTTCTTTTTTTTTTTTTTTTTAGAAAAAATGAATTCTAGTGCCTATGGCTTTGATTGGGATTTCCTTCAAATACTTCATCTTTCAGCAACAATGTTTGAATATTTTGCCTTTTTTATATAATTTTTTTTTTTTTTTTTAGAACAAAGTTTTGCTGTCTCTGAAGATTTGGAAGTATGTTTGGAAGTGTGTACAAATTCCTATTACTGTTCCAGGACACTCTCACCTGAAAAAAATGCTCACTGAGAACATTCGCTTCTATTTAGAAAGCTGCTCTAAAAGCAGATTGCTCTAAAAGCAGTCTAAAAGACTTCTAGATTGAAACCCTTATAAATTCAACCTGGAAGCTATGACTTTGCTTTTTTTCAGCTGCAACTGAAATGTGAATTTTGGTGGCCTCTATTGATTTAAGAGTGAGAACGGAACCCATTCATTTCCTCACTACTCAGTTCTCCACTGCCAAGAACAAAGTAACCTACTGTAGCCATTAAAGTCCACACTTCTTGACTTATGCCATACAGGATGATTGTATTAAAATACTTATTTTGCAATTACAGAAGCATCTAACTTACCTTATTAGACTTTCAAATTTATAATATATTATAGCATACAAAACAGAATGTTATGACATTTTCAAAATGATGTACTAGTTGTGTAACTGCTTTCAGCAAAAATTAAAAGTAGTTTTGAAAGCCATAGTTGAATTCCATTAGATGATACCCTTTTATGGGATTGTGTGTAGGTACCTCAGAAGTAGAACATTATTTCCATCTGGTTGCAGCATTTTTAAAACACATTTTTGTGAAAATACCTGATGTGTACAAGTCAAAACTTCTAAAAGAGACTTACGGAGTTGTAGAGCATTTTTGATTGGAAAGGTTTGTCGCACACATAGTTATTTCAGATGAGAAAAGATAAAATAATAATAATAAAAGAATATTTTATCTGAAAATGGATATTTCAAGGCAGTTTTACTTAGGAAAAAGCTGCAGAGGTTTTGTTTTCACTCCAGTACGGAATAAAAACTACAAAAGTTTGAATGCTAAAAATAGATTCAGTAGTAATCTTTAACCAACTTTAAAAATCAATAATAAAATTTTACATTATAGCTTTGCTTTCCAGAGTATTACAAGATTGGACACAAATATCCATTCAGATAATAGTACAACAGCATCTTTCATCCAAACATCTGAAGTGTAACTAATTAAGTCTTGTAATATTTCAGTCATTAACATACCTGACATATTACAGAAAATACAGACAGAGGTTAAATATTTTCTCACTATCATATTGATAGCCTGCAGTAGCAATCACACTTCCTGACATCCAGTCCTATAATCTAGTCACAATGACTCTGTGAAGTTGTGGAAACTACTTACTATCATTGAGCCACAATCCAAAATATTATTAGGCATAAAAGCAGAAGTCACACCATAGGTCTCAAAGCAGACAAATGTTAAAGAGGAGGAGTCAAGCTGTATTTATTAAGTGGGTTACTATCTGTTGACAGGGAAAGTTCAAAATAATTTATATTCTTTTTTAAAAAATTAGCTATTTTAGTATTATGGTCATCAAGTGATGCATCATTCATTTATTAGAGAGCACTATTGCATCTGAAATGTGGACTAATTATTGTAAAAGCATTAATCAATTTGTTAAGAACTCTTCAGTAATAATGTATTCTCTTTGTTGCTACCACAGTAAGATTTACCTCACATAATCATAATCTGCTTATTGATACAAATACCATCTCCTTTTAGTTAATTTTAGGAAAACATTTTAGAAGTGCTCTAGCCTGAAAGGGATGATAAATAATTTTTAGACTGAAAGTTGAAGTGGATTGATTAGGACCAATTTTTTATGTTTTACACAATAAAAAGATGAACTACATGGTTCGCAGAGCCAATTTGCAGAGCAACCTCTTCTCTCTAATTGCTGCTAGACTAATGTAGAAGCACACTCCTAGGAAGTAGAGAAATCCATTTACCCAACCATGTCATTTAAATAGCAAACACAAGTAGTGGATTTTTCCATTACCTTTCATATTAGTCTAGCTACATTCCACCTGTGACCCTCATTTTAAGAGGGCAATGCTATTTTACACAATTTTGTAACTATAATACAGGTCCACTTCAAAATTTTTCAAAGTAGACTAAGGACATTTTTAAAAAAAACATAATTAAGGACATAACCAATCTCACTAATTCCTGGTAATGTACTGTAAAACTAAATTATTTGCTAAAAGGTCTAATAAATCCCCATCTTCAAGAGTAGAAAAGAACATTTCCTCTATTTCCTGTGGCACAAGAATCTAGTGACTGCTCTCTTCTGACTACTCACTCTGAGGTTGCCTCGGCTACTATGAAATTTATTTTTAAAAGCTTTATCTTTTTGGTAACAGGAAATGGACAGACTTAAATGGACATACCTGATTTAAATTGAGATAGAATTTTTTAGTACACTTCACATAAAAATAGATAACATATTAGAGCTAAAGAGAAAAAAAAGATAGCCATACTTTTTGCTTCACCCATTACAGTAAGTCAGAGTATTCAGACTGTAACTATTACACGTATATTCCAAACTTCTTCTCTAAGAAGACTTTTTTTATTAATTGCAGTAGCTGCTTTAAAAGCAAATACAAGTAAACACTTTCCTGGAGCAAAACTTGGTACTGTACAAGCTTCAAAGCTTTATGTAAATAAGAACATTTTAAAAAAACTAATTTGATAAATACCTAGGAAGAAACATAAACATGTTTGAAGAAAGAACTCTTCATAATTTCAAAACAAAAGCAAATGACAGTACTTACAGTGTCAGGTTATAAATCACTTCCTAATAAATTAAATCATTTTTTCACAGCTTTTTTCTTTTCAGGCATCCTGATAAAAAACAATAAATAAGTGCAAGCTGTTTTTACAATGTTACTTTAGTATATATTTTATGCTATATCAAAACAAAAATAGAGGGTTGATTCAGCAACAATTGCTCTTCTTCTGCACTGAACACAAAAGGCAAAGAAAATTTTGAAAAATAGTTTTTTTTCAGCATAAGTAGGATACACATAGAGAAAATGGAAGTGCAAGATTAGTTTTTTTAATGAAGCAGCATTGCTTGTAGCACTCTACTACAGCTAATATTCCTATTGCTTAAATGCTCTGCTTTAAAACATGATTAGAGAAAACCCTCTCTTCCTGAAAACCGTATTAATATATTAACTTCAGAAATTCCATGTAAATGTTTATTATCTCCTGGCTGTTTAAATACTGATGTGGATGTATTATTTAGATGCCAGAACAGCCTGGCCAACACGGAAACATTTACACTATGAGACATATATATATATTTTTATGAAATAAAAGCCTATATATATATGTGTCTCTGTGTATATATTATAATTTGTACATATACGTGTACACACACTTTCTTTTTTTCACAAAGACAATATGTTTTTAACATTTTATATGTACTAACACAGACAAGGTATAATGGTTTTAAAAGGATTAATATCTTGAAAAGCAGTCACTAGCCCTGGTCAGCCTATTGCACGTGCTGGTAATCGCGGCGCTAACGCAAGACTCGCTGGAGGTTTAGACAAGCTGAGCTCGGTAAGCCAGGCTCAGAGGCAACAGGACCGCCGCACGTCTGGTGCACAGCTCCGGAGAGATGCCTGCACCATGTGGGAAGAAGGGACGACGGGCTGTGAGGTTGCAGCCGGGAGGACCGTCCCTCCCGCCTTGCCACGCGGCTCTGTGCGCCCACGGATGGAGCATGTTTGCACAGGCTGTCACGGCCAACAGCGACGACTCACCTGGAGCCGAGGCACCACCGCGCAATAGGAAAGTTTGAGAAAATGGTTGGCTTTGCTTGCCTGCGAGCTCCTGCGAAACCACCCCGCTGGCTCTTTCCTATGACGCTTCCAGCAATGTGGCACCAAGTAAAGAGAGTCATCCTAAAACTCATGTTTACTGATTTTCCTCCCAAATCTGCATAGAAACATAATTTAGCTGAGTAAAACTGGGAAGGGAAGTAGACCAGCATACTTCTGGTGGGGATTAATGTGGGAATCTTATGCAAGAATAAACTTTCCTTAAAGGCGGCAAAGGGAATTCTGTTAGGCAAGTTTTCAGACTTGATACCATAGTGCAGTGGTGTTTATAAAGGCACCTTGCCTGTTGAATTTTAAAAACAAATTATTAAATAAGCAACACTTGCAAAATATATAGATTTTTAAGATCAGATTATAATAATCACTCTTTGCCAGTACTGGATAGAGTCCAGAACAATTGTCGTCTTTGTGGATTCAGTAGCAGACCTCAGAAAAGTTTTCTGCTTGCATAAAATGATGATTATCTTCTTTAGCACTTCTTGCTAACTATGGTACAGTTAGAATTACCCAGATGAAGCAGGTTTGCATCTGAGTAATATAAATAGTATTCCAACTATAAATAGAACGGAACAAGGAAAGCTGCTTAAACTACTAGAACTGATAGATGCAGAAGGTGTAGAGAGCACAATAGTGCAGAGGCCGAGAAGACGACCCTTAGCTTTTATTAGAATAAAAACAAGATTTTTAGGTAATCCTACTGTTTTTTAAGGTAGAGCTGCATCTACCTCTGGGATTACTTTAAGAATAGGCAACGTGTTCATATTCTTAAACACTCTGCATTCTAAAAATACTTTTTAACTGCACATAATTTTACAACCATAGAAAAACACATCTGAAGGGACTCTGTATCATTTAGTCCTACCTCCAAGGCCCAAACCACAACTATCCTCACATTACTCCTGACTGATGCTGTCTAGACTGTTCCTAACCTCTCAGTCATGAAGTTACAATCTCCCCAGGCAATCTGTTTGAGCGTAATACATTTAATGATTTTTTTCTAATG
This sequence comes from Eudromia elegans, assembly GCA_003342815.1. Classification (NCBI taxonomy): domain Eukaryota; kingdom Metazoa; phylum Chordata; class Aves; order Tinamiformes; family Tinamidae; genus Eudromia; species Eudromia elegans. The sequence continues at coordinate 831,827 of PTEX01000248.1, forward strand.
TCTTTGGCAATTTAAGTCTTGTCCTACTGTAGATACAGAGCACAGACTATCCTTTCTGCAGCAGCCTGAAGCATATTTGAAGACTACCGTGTTTCTCCATTCCTTCTTTAAGTCCTCCTTTGGGGGGGGGGGGAAGCTGTTTTTCCATTTCTCCTCAGAGGATACATCTTCTTTGCTGACAAACATTCTTGCTGCTTGTCTGGACTTTCAGTATTTGGTTAACTTTTTTTTTTGAAGTGCAACTCCTAAAATCAGACCCAGGAAACCTGCATAGATTTGCCAGTGCAGACCAGAGGAAAATAAGTTAATTCATCTTTCTGGTCAGACTCCTTTTTATATTTCCCTCACATCTGTCTTTTTCACAGTCACATGAGGCTGAGGTGTAGACATCCTGCGATCTGCTACATGCAATAAACACTCTCTGGAAAAAAGACTGCCTAACTAGTTACAGACCATGCTTAATTTGTGCAGCTGATTGTTCCACCTGAAGTATAATATCTTATATTTCTTTCTACCGAGTTTCTTTCTTCTTTTTTTTCTTTCCTTTTAAGCCGTAAGTCCAATTTGTCAAGATAATTTTGAATCAGACTTTAACCATTCAAGGATCATTCCCACTACAGGCTAAATTGAGAGAAAGTTTAGCAAAGTGGTTGTGTAATTTCTCAGAAAAAGATGATGGAAAAAACACGCTATTTTGCCCAGTGACTATAGGGATATTGTAGAAGCACTAACGCATAGCTCTGTGCTCACAAGTGCTATGCCTGCAGCTTGGATACCTGTCCCTTTCTGCCACACCATCAAGCCTCCTTTCTCCTGCTTGCCGGATGTTTGGGTATGTTTCATGTGTCCCAGCTTTCATTGCCATCTCACAGTTCATGCTATGACTTTCCCACATATATTCATTTTCATCACTTCAACTCTCCTGCCCTTTTTTTCCTGCATACTTTCACACAGCCCAACTTACCCAGCTTCTCTACTTGATCTTAGCTCTTGCCTCCCTCCCATGCATCTCTCCAGCTTCCTATTCCTCTGTGCCAGTAACCAAAACCTCCGGATGGTCCTCTGCCCTTGGAAAATCCCTTTACAACCACAGTCCTTTGCAAAAATGTGGTTTACAACATCTTTGATGCTTTCACTTCATCTAGCCTCTGCCTCTTCCTTACTGTTTGTTTTCTGAAAACTCTGGCCCCCACTGCAGCTGCCCGTCTCTCTCCCCACAAAGGTCCTGACAGTCTTCCTGGTCTCAAGAGGGGGCACGCACAGGCAGTACAGTTAAGACTGAAAGCCTGGAGTGGGAGGTGATATGTGTAAGCTTTCTTTTTCTTCAGATACCCTCCTTTTTATTAATTTTATGTATCACAGGATATTGAAAAAAGCATCTACAAATATAGGGAATATGCAGGAGTAACAGGACAGCACTGTCTCCACTCCTGCTGTTACATGATTACCTGTAGTCATTTAAAAGACAAAACAATATGTCTGTCCCCTGCTGTATACAGACTATGGAGTTTAAGAAAAAAATGTATACCGTTAGGCTTAAATAACATGAAGTTAGCAGAAAAGTTCTAATATTTTTGAGATTAAAAAAAAAAGTAGTTATGCCAGTCACATGCTTTCTTAGGATAGAAATCATTCCTTCACTTCCACTTACTGTCTTTCTACTGTCTTTATGTTTATTGCTTAAAAAGCCTGGAGCAACAGGGAACATGATGGAAAAGTGTCACATTCTGGTAATCTCTCTCTTGCTGAACTATCATCCTTGTTGCCTTCAGGATTGTAAACTGATGGGCAGAAAAAGAGCATTTTCTGACCAAAGATTTTTTTTTTCTATTTGGTTTCCAGTATAGAAACAGTAGTCCACAAGGTCCAGCATAGAGCAACAAAAATGATTAAGGGACTGCAGCATCTATCCTATGAGGACAGACTAAACGAGCTGGGCCTGTTCAGCCTGAAGAAGAGAAGGCTGAGAGATGTGATCAATATGTGTAAGTATCTGATGGGTGAAGGTCAGGAGGATGGCGCCAAACTTTTCTCTGTGGTGGCCAATGACAGAACAAGGGGTAATGGGTACAAGTTGAACCCCAGGCAGTTCCATCTCCATGTGAGGAGGAACTTCTTTCCTATGAGGGTGACAGAGCCCTGGCACAGGCTGCCCAGAGAGGCTGTGGAGTCTCCTGCTCTGGAGATCTTCCAAACCTGCCTGGATGCCGCCCTGTGCTCTAGGGGGTCCCTGCGTGTGCAGGGGTGGTTGGACTAGATGATCTCTAGAGGTCTCTTCCAACCTTAAGCATTCTATGATTCTATGATATTTTGCATTTGTTTATGCATATATGTAGACATATGCATATATTATGACATATGTAGAAGCTGAGAGCAGAACTAATGACGAATAATTACATTATAAGACTTACAAAAAATGTACAAGGGAACATGAATGGTTTATGGCATTAGTGGTACTAATTAGTGTCTAAAAACTAGTGTCTAGTGTCTAATATTTTTTACTGAGAAAGATCCCTGTTGCAACTCCAGTCCTATTTCTGTATTTTCTTAATCTCTGTTGGGGACTGCTGAGTACAAAGGTAATAAATTCTGTCTTAGGAAGTCCATGACCAGAAAACTGATGAAAGATCGGGGAAACAGTACTATATATTCCTATGCTACTCATGCAGCCACTTTCAGGATCAGAATACCAAATTTCTTGAACTGTTGGTCTTACCCTACACAAGCTTCTTATATTTTTGTTCATAAAACAAAGATTCATAAAAAACTTAATGTACTTGCCCCAGTATTGCAATATCAGGGTTTTTTTTATATATATATTAGTTTATTTTGTTTACAGATGGTTTTCTGAATACTGCAGGTGTAGAAAATCACATTTTATGTTTACCATACCATTTGTACATTTTTAGTAATGTATTCTGAGAACTCATTAGGATACATGGTTGGAAATTTCTCATTTTTAAGCACAATAGTTGTTAAGCAACTTTAAAATTTAATTAGAACTCCTTGCTGCATTTCATTATGAGGTTATTTCATAATTACTCAGCAGGACCTAGGTATTTACTAATGCAGAAGTGACAGTACATGATATTGCTGAATTATGACTGCACAGCTGGAGAAGATACTTAGAAAAATGAAGAACAGATAAATGCATCATTTAAAAGGCATCAGGGGACAACTCAGCATTGAGTAGAATCCTTTCTTCCCCTCAAGTTACTATTCACAGTTGTAAGTAATGCTATAAAATTTGGCCTCGTCGTCTATTTTCTTATGGTTTAAGAAAACAACTTAATAGAACCAGTTGGTTCTTTGCAAATGCAACTTACAGGAATTAGGATATAAGTAGAAGGAAGGGATGCCCCTAAACTAACAGAGAAATTATTACAATTGGTCCTATACTCAGTGATATGAATTTAATGCAGTTAATCAACATGCAGCGGTAAAACTGGGTTCCAAAGACAGTGAGATACACTATGGCTTTTTCTTGGAAGGGAAAACAATCCCTAACACTACAGAGCTACAATTACATTTTCCTGAGTAATAACTGCATTCTGTGCACTTCCTCTCTCTCTTCTTTCTCCTACCCCAAATATGCCATGACACACGAAGTTATATCATTTAAGTCTATTTTAAAAGTATGGTAATATGTTGCTACCCGTCAGACAGATTTAGACATCATTGTATCAGTATTTGTGCTCTCACTCTCAGACATGCAGTCCAAATTTTAACAGTTTCAGACATAAGAATTTAAAGTTCAGTGGAATACTTAGGTGGAAAGAATGCTTCATTTGGCCTTCCTTTCTCTTTCAAAGAGGGAAAAAAAATGTAGATATTAAATCCCCCTCAAATTAAGTAATTTATTTTTAATATCTTCTCTGGCAATTTCAATTGGTATGAATAGTTATATTTTTGTCATCTCCTGCAGCTGAATTGGGATTTCTACAGTTGATTATTCTTTTTCAGTGTCCCAAGCAGTTTAGAATTTCTCTTTCTCTTCCTTGCTTATTATTCTTTATTACTGCTAAAATAGCCATCACTTCCTTCATGGAAGAAAAGAGAGTATTATCTATGGATATTTTTTTCATTGTTCATTCTCACTTAAGCGCTGAGTTTCTTAGCTTCCTTTTCTTTTTCTTGACTTTTTATTTTTAATTTAGTCTCTTCCTGTATTTTCATCCTACTTAGAATCATAGAATCATAGAATGGCTAGGGTTGGAAGGGACCTCTAGAGGTCATCTAGTCCAACCCCCCTGCACATGCAGGGTCCCCTAGAGCCTGTGGCACAGGGTGGTGTCCAGGTGGGTTTGGAAGATCTCCAGAGAAGGAGACTCCACCACCTCTCTGGGCAGCCTGTTCCAGGGCTCTGTCACCCTCACCGTTAAGAAATTCTTTCTCAAGTTCCTGTGGAACTTTTGGTGCCTCAATTTGTGGCCTTTTCCTCTAGTTCTATCACTGGCCACCACTGAGAAGAGGCCAGCCCCCTGCTCCTCACTCCCTTTCTTGAGGTATTTATACACACTGATCAGGTCCCCTCTCAGTCTTCTCTTCTGCAGGCTGAACAGGCCCAGCTCTCTCAGCCTTGGCTCATAGGGCAGATGTTCCAGGCCCCTAATCATCTTTGTGGCCCTGCGCTGGACTCTCTCTAGCAGCTCCACATCCCTCCTGCACTGGGGAGCCCAGAACTGCACACAGGACTCGAGGTGCGGCCTCACCAGGGATGAGTAGAGGGGCAGAATCACCTCCCTCGACCTGCTGGAGACGCTCTGCTTAATGCACCCCAGGATCCCATTGGCCTTCTTGGCCACGAGGGCACACTGCTGCCTCATGGTCAACTTGTTGTCCACCATGACGCCCAGGTCCCTCTCTGCGGAGCTGCTCTCCAGGAGGTCGGTCCCCAGCCTGTAGGCATGTCTGGGGTTATTCCTGCCCAGGTGCAAGACCCTGCACTTGCCCTTGTTGAACTTCATGAGGTTACTCGCCGCCCAGCTGTCCAGTGTGTCCAGGTCCCTCTGGATGGCAGCGCAGCCCTCAGGGCTGTCAGCTGCTCCTCCCAGTTTGGTATCATCAGCAAACTTGCTGAGGGAGCACTCCATCCCTTCATCCAGGTCATTAATGAATAAATTGAACAGGACCAGACCAAGGACTGACCCCTGGGGGACACCACTAACCACAGGCCTCCAGCTGGACTCGGCACCGCTGATTACTACTCTCTGGGCCCTGTCATTTAGCCAGTTCCTAATCCACCTCACTGTCCACCCATCTATCCCACTCTTCTGGAGCTTGCCCAGGAGGATGCCGTGAGGGACGGTGTCAAAAGCCTTGCTGAAGTCCAGATAGATCACATCCACCGCTCTACCCTCATCTATCCATCTAGTCACCCCATCGTAGAAGGCTATCAGGTTAGTCAAGCATGACCTCCCCTTGGTGAACCCATGCTGGCTACTCCTGAGCACCTTCTTCTCCTCCATGTGCCTGGAGACAGCAGTCAGGATGACCTGCTCCATCATCTTCCCAGGGACAGAGGTCAGGCTCACTGGCCTGTAGTTGCCCAGCTCCTCCTTCTTGCCTTTTTTGAAGACCGGGGTGACATTGGCTTTCCTCTGGCTGGGTCCAAAAGACTGCTGTTCCTCTGCTAAATTGTGTCCATGTCTGTAGCTCACATGCTTTGAGCTAGCATACACAGCTCCGTGACCTCCCCTTCTTATTATTTCTACCCATGCACCCTTTACTCCTTGATGCCCAAGGGAGGTGACTGGGGCTAAAATCCAATTTAGCAACAACAGCTAGAGCTAGCTGTTAACCTGGCAGCATTATGATGATGTTACAATTTTGAAGCCGGCACAAGCAGGTTGAAGTGCAAGCTTGAAAATGGGGCAAGAGTGGTTTCTTTCAGCAGCAAAACTTACTTATAATGAACTAAACCAGATATGCAATTACTGCACAAAACAGTCAGGTACTTTTCTTTTGACTCGGTCAATTTCTCACAAAATCTTAAGACATTTAGGAGCATGGTTTGCCTTTATTTTTCCGTACTTAGCATAGTTATACTGATTTATTGTCCTGGTATAGACACTACTTCATTAACTGGAACAGAGTGAAGATACAGGCAGAGATTAACCTCATGAGGTTCAAAAGAGGCAAGTGCCGGGTCCTGCACCTCGGGAGGAACAACCCCATACACCGGTACAGGCTGGGGGTGACTTGCTGGCAAATAGCTCTGTAAAGAAGGTCCTAGTTCTGGTAGACAACCAGGTGACCATGAGCCAGCGATGTGGCCTTGTGGCTAGTAAGGCCTGCAGTTTCCTGGGGTGCGTGAGGAAGGGTGCTGTCAGCAGGTCAAGGGAGCTGATCTTGATCCTCAGCCCTGGGTAGGCCACGGTCTGGGCTGCTGTTTCCAGTTTTGGGCTGCCCAGCACAAGAAGGACATGAAGCTACTGGCTGGAGAGTTTTCAGTGTAAGGCTACAAAGATGATCAGGGAACTGGAGCATCTCTCCTGAGAAGAGGGGCTGTGGGACCTGGGATTGTTCAGCCTGGAGAAGAGAAGGCTGACAGAGAATCCCGTCAGCGTGTATCAGTATCTGAAGGAAGGGTAGAGTGGATGAGGCCAGACTCTGCTCAGTGGCGGCCAGTAACAGAACAAGAGACAACAGACACAAACACACACAGGAAGTTCCACCTGAATTTGAGGAAAAATTTTTTGCTCATGAGGGTGACAGAGCCCTGGAACAGGCTGCCCAGAGAGACTATGGAGTCTCCTTCCCTGGAGACACTCAATATCTGCCTGGATTTGACCCTGTGCAAAGTGCTCTGGGTGACCCTGCTTGAGCGAGATGGTTTTTCAGTCTTTCTGAATTATATCAGGAGTAGTGTTCTTGCCCTGAATGTGTCCCCCCATAAAAAAACCAAACAAATCCAGTCAAACAAACAAACGAAAAGCCTTAAGCTAGTTCAGATATCGAAGCTTTTTACACACTTCTTCCTTAAAATAGACCTGCAATTTTTTTGCTTCTAAGAATATGCTGAATCGGGGTACAGCAGCCTTAAAGCTTTGACACACAAAGTGTCCACGTATAGGAAACTATTAAACAGTACTTATTTTGGCTGAAAGTCTTCTGTGAATGGGTTCAGTACAAGTTTTTCTATTAACTGCTCTAAAGACAGCATTACTACAGCACAGATACACAGTATTTAGGAAGAGCATTTTCTTGCATTTAAACTAGCCATCTTAGTTTAAATACATTTTTCTATAAAAACAAGTCACCAAACAATGCTTAATAGTGTTCTTTATGTGCTTTACTTCTCCCTCTGCTTTTGCACTGAAGAAATATCCTGTTTAGATACCCTTTAAGATATCTTGCAGACTTACAAATCACACCTTCCTTTTCCACTCACAAATTCTTGCCCTCCAACAATCTCTTATTCTTCCAAAATTAAGCCAGCAATAGATACACAGATAACTAGCCTAAAATTAGACTAACACAAAATCTTAGCTGGCAATATCTTGATTTGCTTATTTCCATCGCAGAACACTTCTCTTGAATTTTGAAATCATCCCTGGTAGAATACAATATGAATAAACTGACTATATTTATCAGGAAGATCTAAAGTGGGAAATTACACTGAAAACATAAGGCATGATTTTAGATTCAGAACTACTCATTTTACAAAATAACAAGTTTTTATATGTTAAGATCTGCATTTAAACCAGTTGGTTAAGTTTATCAGAACACTGTGAAAAAGTACTTAAGGTTTCTTGTATTGCACATTTTCATATCCCTGCAGCTGATTTTTTTTTTTTTTTTAAGAAAGCCGCCTTCAACAAAGAAGTGACAATAATAACTCCTTACTCCTACCCTCAAGACAGTGATTTTCTAAGACATGCATCGGTACATCGAATACATACTGAAGCATATCACAGCCTCTGATATAAGCATAACCTACTATTAAAAGAATATTAAATGAACAATAAAGGAAAAAAACATAGCCATGTTTCATTCTATACTTTTGCAACAGTCTACAGAAATTGTTTAGTAGACTTGTACAGAAAATAAATACTTAGCTGTGAGTATACATAATTACTTTTCTAATTTTTTGTTTGTCCATCGAGGGGCTAACTTACTGATTATCAACTTCCTAAAGGCTACTAATAGGATACTAACCCCAGAAACTAATACCCAGTTGTGCTGTTGGAATAGCAAAAATAGAGACAAGGTACTGAATCAGGCATTTTAAATACAACTGAGGAAGGAAACAAAGGGCTTAACTAGTATCACCTGATAAAAGTCGAGAGCTGTTTCTGCATAGTCACTACCTTCACTAATATTACAGACAGCAGATTAAGTATTTTGTTAGAGATACTGAAAATTATTTTACATTTTATTTCATTTACTCCTATTTTTCTTTAGGTAGAATCAAAATCCATGTTCTAGTATTAGAAAATAAAGTTATAATTAAAAGCTAACATTTATTAAAAGCAAATCATGCCACATCAACCTAATTTCCATTTACAATAAGCAACAGTCTGTTTAGATAAGACATCTGCTTTTCTCCTGTTTTGCCTTTGTCCACTCTATCATGTGTGATCTCATTACATTAACAAGCTGAACCTTTTTGAACAAGCTGAACCTGAATCTGTGTGAGTGATGTGTGAAAGAAATTTTACCTCTTTCAGCATTCTTGAACACATTAATAAACATTTTTAATAGGCATAACATTGCTTTGTTTAGATAGCCATTGCACATTTTATGCAATATGTTGGTTGAGGTCTTGTCAGCTCAAAGGTATTTCTCATCAATTTGTATACTCAAGAAGAAATACTCAATCCGTAAGCAAAAAGATTTGTATGTGTTTTCATCAAATCTACCTACAGAGATTTCTTTTTTTCTGTGTGTATGGTAAATAATTAAGCCCTTATTTACACTTCCTACTTGGTGTCAATGCGTCTTCTAATCTGCAAAAACTGTACGAGGGCAACTAGACAAACAGCTGGTACTGGGGGTAAGTTATCTAAGCATGTGCTTAGGTAGCCAGTAGTGCAGGGGTGCTATGTTTCTCTTCACAATAAATGCCAGATTTATGGTCTAATAGCAATAGTACTCACTTTTGTACATACAGTACTGACTTGTTAAATGATGATTACACTATAACGATAAATATTAAACAGTTTTATATACAAAAAAGTCAGTTGTGGGCATTTAGTTTGTAATTACAGCCATTACTTAAATGCTATTAGTAAAATAGAATATTTCCTTTTAATTACCATAAAATCAGACTTTCATATCAATTTTTTTTGTACATCTGCAATCATTTCAACTGTTTTGTGATTTTAATTCAAATGAATGTTTTGTGAGGGTTGTGAATCTAACAATACTTCAAGAGTAAATCAGACAGTATATTTGCTACAGTTAATGCTACCATTTCCTCATACTGTGTCCTGTAATTATTATCAACATCACTAAAGAAGACCTCTGACTCTTTGACTCTTTACACAGAAGTAATAATTATTTTCCTTATTGCAAAGGAAAAGAAATACTCTTTATTCTCATTCAAGGATAAAGTTTAAAACTACTAAAATTAGATAACTTTACCAAGGACAAATCATGACTGACCAATCTGATTATCTTCTACACTGAGATTATTGACTCTGCAGATAAAGTGAATGCAAGAGGGAAGGCCCCAAACTGAGAGGGAGAAGTCAAACAGTAGAAGACCCGGACCTTGGGAGACTGGAAAGAGACTGATAGAGAGCTCATGAAGTTAAACAAAGGCAAACACAAAATTCTTTATTTGGGTGGGAATAATCGCACATAACAGGATACGTTGGAGGCCAGCTAGTTAGAAAACAGCTTCACAGATTAAGACCTGTGTGCCTTGAAGGACAGGCTGAGCACGAGTCAGTAGAGTCCCCTTGCAGCAAAGATGACCAAACATACACCAGGCTGTCCTAGAGGAGTAACTACCCCAGGAAAGGCATCCTTCAACTCCATGCAGCACTCAAGAGACAGCATGCAGAGAAATGGGTGCAACTTCAGGCTCCAAGAATGACAGTGAAAGAGTGGAACAGGTCCAGGAGAGGGCTGCCAGGGTTCTCAGGGGACTGAAACACATGAAAGACAGAGAGCTGGATTTTTTCAGCCTTGGAAGCTAAGAAGCAGGAACAGGACAGATTCGTACAGAACGGACTGCAGTTCTGCATTGTACAAGAAGAAATTTTCTAAAGAAACCTCTATGTCTTACTTCAGATTGAATAAAGAATCTCAGTGTCAGGCTGCCCTTAGCCTCCAGTTTGCTGTCATTATTCTAGCATTCTGTCTTTCCTAGGACTATAACACAGATAATTAGATCTGAAATGAATATTTACTTTTTAAAGTTGTTTTTGCTCTTTCTTCCCTGTTAAATACATTTAAGTTTGCTTGACACCAGATAACCCCCAAATACTTCACGGCATGTCACTCTTCTCTCCCTGCAGGGAAAAGCTTAAAGCTGTTAATATTTTATTACTATTTCATATAAGTGCATTCCATTCTCTACTTAGCTTCAGACCATACCAGAGGAATTTTCACAGAAGTATTAAATTAATACGAAGTCACACTAACACTTTCAGACTGGATGCCCTTTAGGAAATTCTTCACTCTTTAATATTCTTACCTGATGTTTTTAAGATGACATTATTACAATTAGCTGTTGTTTCTTTAGAATGCTGCCTTTATGCAACAAGGAAAAAGCATCCAGGTTTTAAACACAGACATCGCTGTGGCCAAATCATTATCTAGTAGGATTAGCTGAGTCGTCAAGCTGTTCTCTAAAGCCTTATTTATCTGGAAACTCGCCACATTCCTCAGTCCGGCCACAGCCTTGCTTCATAATCTGCCAGGGAATATCCTTGGTGGAGGCAGGGCACAGCTAAGTTTCTCACCAATTATTCTTCCTTCTACTCCCTTTTTCGCCTTAGTAATGGAGGTTTTAAATAAGATCTTCCAATACAAACAACTGGCAGAGCCAAAACCAAGGCTTCTGTAAGAGCAGAAAAAGGCAGCAAAAGCAAATTTTCATCATCTATTTTAATAACATCCAAGACTTCATATAACAACACTGTAGGTTTCATACTCGGTAGAAGTGAGCAAGGTAGAAGTGATCAGTAATGAAATAATGCAGACAGCACATTTGCCATGAATGTGGAAGCATTTCTGAAGAACACATCTTCTGAATTTGGACAGAAACACTGCAAACATTTAAGTCTAGTTGACAGATGAAAAAAAAATTACCAAGAAAAAGTGGATGTGTGAAATAGCACAAAGAAGAGTAAGACTGCTTTCTGCTAGAAGGCTACAGGTACTTGGGGCTGGCATGACATTTGGCTTCAGCAGCTTGTACAGAAATTCTGTGGCCCTTTCTAGCAGAAACATGGTCATACCTTTATTCCTGATCTCTTCTAGAGTGTGTAAAGCACACAGCTTGTTCCCTGAATTTGGTCCAGAGTAAGAACTCCTGATTATGTGAAAAATTGAGATGTACCTGCCACATATAGGCTATATACATATATGGAAAGAAAAACTGTTGGACTAGTAATACAGATGTTGGTTTTGAGAGCTAACACACAGGGCTAAGCAGAAACCAATGACTTCAGTTGGCTATACAGAATCAGAAATGGCATTTTCTGTTTGGCATGCCACCATTAACTGAACAAGTGTTCTCAAAATCCTTTTGTTTCCTTTTCCTTTGTTTCCTTTTGTTCTTTTTCATGTCTGAAAGTTACAAAACTGTGTAATACTTCTCCCTATTTCTGCAGGCTTAAATATAGATGCAGAATCATAATATACCAGAAAATGACATTGGAGTATTTACTGTGCAAAGTCAAGTGCTGAACAGCTCAATGGCATTGAGATTGATGTTGCTTGTGCCTGAGAACACGCACAGCAGCAGCCTTCCAGGAAGAACACTCTGAAAACGAAGACAAGGACAGTGAGGGGGGTGGGGAATGAAAAGTCAGGAAAACAACACAGTGCCTGTAAGGCAAAGGACAATGAAGCATGAACTTCTTCTATTAGGAGAGATGATTAATTCTTAATATAGATTCAGAAAAGAGGGGCAAGCGTTACTTGATTAGCTGAGATAAAGATAACACTTATTCCATTTAAGTGGTTTGCATGGCATCACTCTTGATTTTAACAATCAGAATAAAAAGCATGGACTATTAATCCAGCTGAATCTTTTCATATCTCAACCCTTTCCAAAACTTTGAAAGAAATTAAGAAAATTCCATACACTATATAATAATAAAAAAAGTGTTTCCATAAAGTTGCACTAGATGTTTATCATTACTTGCATTTCCTACCAAAGGGATTATATGAGATTAAGATTGGTCAGTTTCCAACTTTTTTTAAATTGAAGATCCAGGTTTTGCAAAGAGAAAAAGCCTTTTCTGTTGTAGTTCTAAGTGATGCACAATCCCCAACAGCTTTTCAGAAAATAAGAGCCTGAAGTTTATTCTGTGGCTGATGGTTTGCTCAAGTCCTTTTTAGAGTAAAGAGGGAAGCAGGAAGTGAGGAAGCAAAAGGAGACAGGAGATTCTTAATCATATGAAATAAAGCCTAAAAAGAAACACATCTTAGAAAGCTTTCCCAGCACCCCAATATTTTTACCTTACTTAAGTAATATCTATTTTTCCCTGAATCACTTGGAGTCTCAAGGGATATCTTCTTTCTCGAGGCTAGAAGAGGAGCAAAGTTCTAGTGACAATCTCTTAGAACATTTTCAAAGGTCTAGCAGCTACTACTTAAGAGAAGGAAGAGGCCACAAGTCCAACTGGAAAAACTGCTTTTAGCTATCAAATTTACATGCTTAGTAAGTTACATCAAAATTGCACAGAACCCTCTTGCTATTCATGCTGTACCCCAGACAGGATTAGAGACACCTAATTCCATTTGAAAGGAACTAATACGCTTCCATGAAAAAAAAATCATTTAAAGTTTAATGAGTTTTACAAAAATACATTTTAAAAGCGAAAGAATAGTAATAAAACTTAAGGCCAACACAGATATAAAAAACAACATATCTAACACACATCAAGTATTCAACTATGCTGTGAAGAGATCAGATTAGTAAGTACTATAAAAGCTAATTACTAAAACTGGCTGCAGACAAACTATTAGTAATGACTAGCATTAATGAGAGAAAAAGAGATTCTCCATGCTACAATCATTCTTCCTATTAATAAAAGATTATTTGAAAAATATTTGAATTTTTTTTTAAATAAGTACACACACTTTTATGCCACTTGGGTATACAGTGCTTTTACTCACCTGAGTATTTAGAGTGAAGTGATCCTTCACTTCAGGTTCTTGAACACTATGCATATGAATTTTCAAGCTGGCATCATCAAACATGATTTTGAACCTAAACTATAATTCTTTGTGCAATAGCTTTCCTGTGAGAAAAGACTGGCAGTCTCCAACAACTACCTTTCAAAACGGACAGTATTCAACCTTTTAAGTGCAAGAATGAGCTTATCTTTTCAATATCCATTTACTGACAAAATCTGCTGGTTCTGATCACCAGTCAAGAACATGGAAGATTTTGCAGAATGAAAGTGATTCATGAACTTCTTAAGTCAAACATGTTTGAAGTTTATTTAAACATGGTTACTATAAAAAATTAATTCCCTCCATCTCATCATCTCCCTCTCTCACACTCACAATATTTTTCTCATTTCACTGAACTTTGACTTGTAACAGTCCCATTTGGGAAATCTTGACTGAAATGTTCCTAATCCATATTCTACAAGTTTTCACATATTATTTACATAAACGTTTCTTCAGTTGTTCTAGATGCTTTGCATCAGCATCCTGCAGAACTAATACAGTGGCTTTAGACAGAAAAGGATTAAACTCTATCGTCATCAAACAACAGAGATCTATTAGCTGTCTTTGACATTTTTCTAAACCATCCTTGAGCTTTGAACGTGATGCAGGATCTTTTTTCAATACATTCATTTCAGCTACTGAAAATCCAATCAAACTTGTCAGAATATCATCAGCAAAATCTACTTCTAGAAAAGCTGAACCATCAGAAATTTTTGCCTTTATACCCCAGGATCCATTGCTACTTGTAAGCTTTCCAGTAAGAGTTACAATAAAACATTTGGCTTTCACAATTGTAACAGTTTCTGGCTTTTTAGCAAGGAGAACAGAAATGTATGTGAAAGGTGGCGAACACAAATCAAGATCATGCACCTCTAATGCTCTGTGCGTAAACATTTGCACGTCGTGCTGCTGCTGACCTGCCCCTGGCTCTGTTTTTGAAGAACACATCGGGTCACTGTCCAGCAGCCTTCTGTCAGAAGTGTTCTGCAATTTTTGTCTGCTCTCAGCTAGATCTGTGACATTGAGCCTTTCTTTGGAAGTACTGTCCAAGGAGAAATCTGTGTACCTGTTGGTCTGATGTACGCTACTATTCTGTGAAGAACTACTTGTCCTATTTTCATCTCCAGCAGATACTCTCCTTCCCCAAGACTCTTCACTGCTGATAGTTTCCATGCCTTTCTCTCTCTCAGTCTTGTCACCTGTTTCAAAAGCACCATTGAAAGGTGAATCACATGAGCTCCTAGACATATGTGGAAGTCTCTCAGCTACTAAACCCATGTTTCTGACCTCTGGTGGCACTTCCTCCAACTCTCTTTGGATCTCTTCTTCCAGAAGCAAATCATCTTCCAAAGGAAAGTCATTTGAAAAGCCATCAGCATATTCTTCAGGATGTGGAATTTGTTCATCCGAATGAGGAAAAGGGCTTCCAAATTCTTGTTGCAAAACATGTCCATTGTGTGAACCTGAGGCTATGCTAAAAATATTACTCCTACTGTAATACCCACTTTCTGAACGTGTTTCATTGTTTAAAGTAAATTCACTGTTTTCTTCTAGACTGGCTAACAGTTCTTCATCTGAAGGGCCCAGAGCTTGCCCTAACTCGTCTACATGCCTTGGAACTTGTTCACGATCAGTTCGATCAGCAGCAGGATTAGGATTCTCCGCTTCTCCAATTAATCTAGCAAGGACTCTTTCCTGGCTATACTCCTCTAGAAGAGCATCCACTTCTCCCCCCAGCAATTTTACATTTTCTGGTTTAAGTAAAAGGACTCCAAGATGATATGCAACTTTACCCTGGACAGTGATTTTTGTTCCTGGAGGAAGATTACAATGGAGGGTAGGAACTGGTTGATATTCCATGCCCTGAATTTGATGTACTCCATCAGTTAGCTGCAGCATCAGCATTCGAGTGGGCTTTGCTTCCCAGGGCTTTTGGAAGGCCTGAGTACTTGCTGTTACTTCTTCATTTACAGTACTTTTTCCTCTTAGCTTCTGCAATTGGGAATATGCTGGTTGGCTAACATCAACTAAGGAATCAATCTGTATGGAGAAGAAGCCAGACAATTCTCCTTTGGGGTCATCCAAGATGCAACCAGGCAAAATGGGGTGTTCCAAATCTCTAAGATCAGTAAGAAGCCATTGCTCAAACACCTGTTTGTTAATCTGAGCTTGGCTTAAGTCGCTACCACTATTTTCTTCCTGGATCCAGTTAATACATGCTTCCAGCCATGTCAAAGGAACTTTAATATGCCATGCAGATGAAAGCCAGGTTTCCACTCTTGCTGCAATGTTTGATGTAGTCATTTTCTTTTAAGTTATAAGAATAAAAAGTGAATTCCCTAGAAGAAAACCCAAAAAGATAAGTTTACTCTTCTATCAGTTGCTAATGTTACAACATGCTTCCCACTGGTGCTATACATTTTCTCCCAATTCAGTTCGGCCATTCTAAGTGGGATAATGTAGAAACAGTTCTATAGACCTGTAATGCTAAAAATAAACACACATTTCCGACATCCAATCAAGTAAATTCCATCCAGTATAAATTGATTAGGTAGTTTTCTTTCTGCAGAGCATCACAAAAGGTACTGACACTTCTATAGGCAACCCTTCTTGATGGTTTCATCTTTTCTGTTAGTTTAATTGGAAGTATACAAGGGAAATACATTTGATGTGGTCAGAAAGAGAGGACAAACAAAAAATCTTCTCTTGAAGATCTGTTTCACTGGCAGTGTGCTCCTGTGAAGGGTAACTCTACTTTAGAAACTGACCTCGTAATTTGCTTTCCTTTCTCATTATCACCCATAGAAGTTGGAAGTCCTATTTACAACACAGACATTTTGGGACCTGTAAGTATTTGTACCCCAGAGCTGATTTTTTGCATTGGAAGCAGATGAAAGCACTGGGAGCCACAAGGGAAGCCTCCCCTGAAGTATCTCTCTTACCTGGGGTGCCGACTTAGCCTCTGATTGCAGAACTGTGGAAATGCCGTGGTTCTTGGCTCAAGAACATCGTTGGTTAACAAACTCCGTCCCGCTCACGGATTCTGAAGCCACTACGCACACTTAAGGTGTATAAGGGGAAGATCGGGTTACAAGAAAAGCAGAGGGGAGAAAGAAGAGAGAGAAAGAAGAGAAAGGAAAGAAACACGAGGCTTGACTGCTATCATTAAAACCTGCAGGCAAACCAGGCCTCCCTAGAGCTCCCCCACATTCCCACACAGCTCTCCCGCTAGCAGGGCGCACACGCGGGATAAGGCAGGCACCCGCACGCGTGCTGGGCTGAGCGCGCACGGCCACGCTCCGCGGGCCGCGCCGCTCGCACCCGCTCCCGCCGCCGCCGGGGCCGTTTCCCGCCGTCCGTGAGCGCCGAAGGCGGCGAGGCTGGGCCAGGCCCGCCCCCCATGCCTGGGCCCCCCTCCCAAGCCCCGCGGGCGCCGCCGCGCCGCTTCCTGACGCCCCTCCCGCACTCACCGGTCGCTGCGGCGCTCGTTGCGGGGGGAGGGGCGGAGAGGGGAGGGGAAGGAATGGGGTGGGAGGCGCCCCCCGCGCGCAGGTCCGCGCGCCACCGCGGCGTCCAATGGGAGGCGCGGGGCGAGGCGCGCGCTCAAGCCTCGCGAGAGTTCCGCGCCGCCGGCGCCAGGCGGAGTTTTCGCAGGCGCCATTTTCTCTGCGAACGAGCGAGGGAGTGAGGCCGCTCTCGCCCCCGGGGCCGCCGCCCGCTGTCCTCGCTGTCGCCGCCCGGCACGTGGCTCCTGCCTGCAGGTGAGGGGGGCCCTGGGAAGCGTGAAGGGCCGGGGCGGCGCGGATCGCGCTCCGTTCCTGTGCTCGGGGCGCCCGGGCCTGGCTCGCCCTGTCCGCACGGAGGGCGGGGCGGAGTGGCGCCCGCCCCGCTGCCTGATGAGCAGCCGCCGGGGCCAACGGCGGGCGACGGCAGGACGGGCGGCGCGCTGGGCTCTGCCGGTCTTTTTGTCGCAGACGCGGCGGAGCTGGTGGTGAGCGCAGGTCAGCGCGGAGTGCGGCGCTGCAGGGGGAGAGCGATGGCGGCGGAGGGCTCCGGGCTGGGCCTGCAGCCCGGCCCCCTCGTGGCTCCCGTATGGAGAGTGGCGGGGCAGGGGCGCCGCGGCGGGGCCAGGCGGCGTGGTTTACTGCAACGTGCGGCCTTGGGCCCTGCGGGGCGCGAATGCCGCGTGGCTGGGCGGAGAAGTGGCGAGCGCCGCCTTGGCGCGCCCGCCCCGGTAACTCGCGCCCGGAGGCAGTGGAGGCCGCAGGAGGGAGGCCGGGGCGCACGGCCCGCGTGGCGGCGGCCTCCGCGGCGGGGCCGCCTTTGTGTGTTCCCGGGCGGAGCGGGTTCACTCTCCCGGCGGCCGCGTGGTGGTGGCGGCGGCTTTTCCGCTCCCGGCTCCGCCTAGCAGCAGGCGGGCGCCATTGCAGCGGCCGCCATTTCTGCTGCCTGCCGGGCCGGCGCGCCACGGCGGTGCTTATGTAACGGCGCTCCGCCGCCCGCGGCGGCCGGCGCGCCAGCGGGTCTGGGACGCCCACTGCCGCCTCGTTAGTGTCCGCGCGGGCGCTGCTGCCACCGTGCTCGCTCCTTGTTCCTTTTAGCCCTTGGGTTTTTTATAGCCGCAGCCTTGGCAGCACGCGCAGACGGCATAAGAGGCGGGGGCTGCAGTCCTCAAAATGTCTAAGGGGGATCCAAAGCGATGTGATCCTGCTGCGGCTCATAGGATTGATTCTTCCGCAGCTCAAAGCTTAGGGCGGTCGGAAATAGAGCAGCCGGGGGCCGAAAGGGCTCGGCACTTGAACCTGCTGCAGCTTCCTCCCCCCCACCCTCTCCTAAGAGCCTTCTGGTAGCGCCTGCCGGGCATTTGGCCGTGCTTATGCACATCGTGTCCACAACCTCACGTTGAGTATCTGGAAATACTGGCTGTGCCGGACAGGCGGTCGCAGCGTGCGGCTGCTCGCAGCAGAGCGCGTGCCCGGCGGCGGTGCCTCTGCACGGCGGGGCAGCTGCGAGGGAACAGCTGGCCTGGAGCCGCTCGGCGCGGCAACCTTTTCTCCTTCTTCTGGTTTGCAAGCCAGCATTCCTCTTTTGTTTAGGCCCTGGGACTCTAGGCTGTAAAATTAAAGCCTTGTGGCATGGAAAGGATAGGCAGAGCGACTTTTTTTTTTTTTTTTTTTTTTTGGGGGGGTGGGGCGGGGGGCTGTATTGTCTATAGAAAGGTATTTGAAGAGAATGATATCCCAGATTGTTTATTCTGCCTGGAGTTTCAATATGACTGCAAGTTTTCTCAGATGAATTTAACTTGTGAAAAAAAATCGCAAATGAAATGCCTTTTTCACAAAATCTGAAGGAACTTAAGTTGTTTTTGAGTTTCTTGATGCATCTGAGTAGAGGCTTTTATGTAACTGGACTGTGGTAATTTTCAGCAGGATTTTTCTTAAAAGCTGTCTTGTTGGTGATTGGTCTTTTCTTCCAGCTTGATTGGAGGGGTATTGCAATGTCTGCTATAATGTCAATAATAATCATACTTGATTTTTTCTTCTTTGAAATTGTTTAAAAGTGTACAATTGGCGAAGATTGAAACAGTGACCCTTAAAAAGAGAATCCAAAGCATACGTTAAATAACATGATGTCATAGATTTGGACACTTGCTAATTTTTTAAGTATCTGGAAATGATTTTCAGTAAATGTGAATTCCTAAAACGAGCAAATATCTTAAAACTAAGCAGTTCAGAACAATCCAGGCTGTATTTTTTTTTCCCCATCAATTTGGCTGTTATGTCTCCTATGAGTGATGCTTTTTTTTTTTAACATATTTCTTTTGTAAATACAAGCGTTGTATCAAACACTTGGGGACAAATTTCCTTCTGCAGTTGCAACATTCAGAGCTAAAGGTGAACAGAGCCACAACTGATGTATGCTATTTTCATAGGCTCCTGAAGCAATCGGCTGTTGGGTTTTGATCCCGCCCAGAACACTTGAGTTCTTCTCTGCAAGGATATATAATACTGGTAAGTTCTAGAAGCAGACATTTCTTTCTGCTTTTTCCCTTTACCATGATGCAAAGCTTGCTTTTTCATGAAGTAAAAGTAATAGATTTTTCTAATCTGCAACAGGTTTTGTCTGCCCAACTAAGAATAAAAGGTAATGGAGACTGAACAGCAGGAAGAGACCTTTACCAACACAGAGACAAATGGTAAATTTTTTAAAGGACTATTTTATTTTGGTAATGTGCTTTAACTGCTTTAAATATGTTTGTATCAGCGATAGTTTTACATTTAATCTTGCAAATTTCAATTATCCAGTGGATTTATACATGCTTTTGTATCATGAATATGTATTTCTTCTTTGGAAATATTTTAGATATGATGTAAGTAGTTGCACTTACAGCTATGGATTTGAAAGTATTTGAGAGTTAAATGTTTAGTAGTTGTTTGCACAGTGTCATTATGGAAAAAAGTACTGTTAGGCACACCTTGCTGCATGTTTTTAATTGCAGTTACTAGACTACAAGTGTAAATTAAAAAGTAAAAAAAGAAATTTAAGTACTTCATTTAAAAGCCTTTTGGGCATAAATAGTGAGGAAGTAAGGCATCTCTATTAAGGTCATTTATGCCAGTTTTTCAAAAAAGTATTTGCAGTTTTGCAGTTTACTTTATCAGATAATTTGTCCAATACTGAAATCTATCTATGAGCTTCTTGTTTTGACTGGAAGAGTCTTTCCAGTTCTAAGTTGTTGGGTTTTTTAATAAAAAATGACTAGATGATGAGTGATATTGCACTGCCTCAGCATCATCAAAAATTAGTGTTGCAATAATAGGAAAGTATGGCCTATTATAAATATAATGCAGGAACCTGACATGCATTCCATTTTATTACTACTTAGAAAGTTAAATAAATGTTTGTGTTTCCTTACTATGGACCTGTCTACAGGCAAACGCCCTGCAGAAGACATGGAAGAAGAACAGGCCTTCAAAAGATCTCGAAATACAGATGAGATGGTCGAATTGCGCATCCTGCTTCAGAGCAAAGTATGTATGTGGGAGGGTTTTTTTTTCTTTTTTCTAATGTTGTCTTGCTGCTACTGCTTAGGGACCTTGTTAAGTAAGTAATGGCCAAGTGTTCTTGGGTGTATGTTTAGGAAGATTATATGCTTTATTTAATATAACACTTTAGGAACATTTGCATGCATTTGTGTGCATTAGTGGTAGAAGTGGCTTGCTGTGGCATTATGTATTTTTTTTTTGAGGATAAGTCTTTAAATGGACTCTTCGATTTAAAAAATTTTCCTGAAAAAGAAGAAAAGAGATTATATAACCTGTGTCTCATACTTGAGTAGAAGATTGTTATTCTAGGAGGATTGATTGATTGATTGCTCGTCTCTGGCAAACAATTTAAGCGAATGATCAGCTCATGATTGTGAATTTGAATGTGAGAAGTAATATGATTTGCTCTGGGTCATATTAATTCTTCCTAAAGGATTTGGTAAATGGATTTTTAAGTATCTCCTGGAAGAAAAGTAGGAGTAAGCTGTTTGCAGTTGTACCATAGACTAGTTCAAATTATCACAGTAATTATTTAAGAATCTGTTTTTGTGTTTCTAACTGCTACTAATGAACTTGATTTTACTGTGTTTAAAGTCATTCCATCTTTTCTATTGGGACAGGGAGTGTTGCCTTAAATCTGCATGGGGTTTCTGAGCAATAGTCAGGTTATGTGGGATATTTAAAAGCTTTGATGTATGCATTTGAAAGTGTGTTTGAAAATTTCATGTATGAATTTGAAAATGAAAATTTTTGGTTTTCATGTATGAACTACATAATGAAAGGCGTAGACTATAACGTAGTCCATGAAATAACCGGGTAAGAATGCAGTTTTATAATTATTATTCTTAAGTATCTGCCATTTTTTGATGTTGATTTTGTAAATTTGAGATTAGTGACTATTTATATTAGTCTCTAATTTTATCATTCTGTAGCAGCCTCTAAGGTCAGTTGAGATGCGTAGGTATAAACCAAAAGGTATGTTTAAAATTAACAAGAAGCATTCAGGATGGGAAAATGAAGGTTTTGGAAATTTAAAAGCAAAAAAGTGATCAGTCATTCATTCAGCCTGGAGAATCTCATAAGATATTTCTTTGAAGTCACATTCCAGTTGTGGGATTATTTTAACACAGGCAGAATTGTCTAGCAACTTAAATTTGGAATTGAAATAATACTAAGATGCAAAATTGAATATACTTGTCACTGAACATAGAGATAAGTGATATTTTAACCTTTTTCCAAGAGCAAAGCTTTTTTTTTTAAAAAAAGAGAAAGTTTCTCATTAATTTAATACACGCCTTTCATAAGCAAGATGCTCCTTCTGCCCTGGCATAGTGCTCTGCAGGAGGCCATGCAGAAATATACATAACATTCTTACAATTCAGATACATTGACTATGCTTTGTTAGCATAACATAACTTCTGAAAACTGTTTTGCAGAATGCTGGAGCAGTGATTGGAAAAGGTGGCAAAAATATTAAGGCACTTCGTACAGACGTGAGTATATATAAGTTTGAACTAATTTAACACCAATTCTTTCAGAGCACTACGTTGAAAATTTGATTGCGTGCTTTTCTAGAAGTTGAGGAATTCGACTTTAGACATCAGTAGTCTAGTTACAAGCCAATTTTAAATGATTGTTAGAGTAGATAACTCAGTTTTGCAGTCCGTATTGTAATTAAACCCCAGATTGAGTCGTATGGGAGGAGAGGTTTGTATTAAACCTCTTTGCTTTCTGAAAGGATTCTACTAAATTACACACCTGAAATTAGTTAACATCTTAATTAAAAATATTGATAAAGCCCAAAACACTTAATTGATCATTTCCCATATGTGTGAATCAATTATAGTACTACTGAAAGCTTTGCAGGTGGCTGGCTTAAACCGTTGATAGAGAAATTCTTTAACTTCCTATAAAAAACAAACTACTGTCCATCTGTTCTTTCATCAATGGCTTACACATGAAGCATCAAAAAATTATTTTAAAGTTGCATGATTTATATACGGATGTAGAAGGCTAAGGGAACATTTCACTCTATTACTTGGAAGCATTTTTAAATGGTCATGACTTATTTTTCTCTTCACATTTTATAGTGGGTTGACTCTTGTGATTAGACACATGTTCAGCGTTAATGTTATGTATTTATAAAACTTGGCAGTGCTTCTTAAATTCCATTTGTTTACACTCCTGTACTTAACATCAGCTATGATTTCAGCAATTTTTCAATACTCTGTTCAGCACAATATTTGGTGATATATCATTACACAATCGGTTCCAACTAAGGTCCTAAACTGTAGCAACTAGAATTTAGGATTGAGTTGAAATGGTCAGGAATCCTACATAAGCTCACTTACTTTTGGAAGCTAGCATTTTTCGTCTCTTTTTTTTAAGTAAATAAATCATCTTAAGTCCAAATATTTTAGACTGGTCTGGAACTTTCCCAATTTGCCCAAGGTTTTTGTCATATAGATCTTGACAGGTTTTGTGTCTACCCTCATGAGCCAGCCTGCTACTGAAACATCATATGTTAAAAGTAAAAAAAAAAATAGTTTAGTCAGATCAAGTAACTCACTTAAGGTCCATACTGTTAAGCCACAGTCAATGTAACAATCCGTTATTGTATTAGTCTTCAGAACAACTTAAGCTTGTTTCATTAATTGAGAGTAATGAGTATAGTTTGTATTAAATTAAAATTTATTGCTTTTCCCCCTTTTCCCTCTCCTTGTTTTTTTGGCCATATATCTCCGTTGCCCATGTACTGGATCGACTTGCCCCTGCGTTGCCCACCATGACGTTGGCCCATCCGCCCCTGAACGCCCATGTGAAAACCCTGGTTGGCTATGCCCAAAAATGTGCTCGTTGCCAAACGGGTACCATACTTGACAACTTCCGATTGAATACCCATGCCCAATGCCAACATCCACGAACGCCAATGACCAATGCAGTACAATGCCAGTGTTTCAGTCCCAGACAGCAGTGGCCCCGAGCGGTATGTCCCAACAGTTTATGCCTCACTGCCTGATTAGAAAGAGAGAAATGTATTTATTACCTGCCTTTTATATAATTAAATAGTATCCCCTTATAGACGGTGTATTGTTTTTTCAAGTTTTCTGTCTTATTTTCCCCATTAAGTCTTTTTGTCACTGAACTTTTACGTGAGTTGCCCACCCAAACAATCCACTAATTTTATTTCAATGGAAGGAGCACAGCTTCAAGTGTTGCATATTCGCTGCATTGTAAATCAAATTGTTTCAAAATAGTCTCTCGCTCTGTCTTTGTGGCCCACCTTGCTCCCCTCAACATTGCCTGTTCATAATTATTTCTGATGAAATGCTAACTCTCTGGTTCACTTTCTTCACTTCTCATTTGTGTTGTCTTTTTTTTTGTCTTGCATTTGTATTTGTTTTCTTGCGGAGCCCATTAGTAATCTAATTTCTAACTGGTCTCATAACTTTAATCCAAAAATAATGTTCACCACCTGCATATACGCACTTTTTCTACGAGAAGGTGTGCCAGTTTTACCAATGTAATAGCGAGGGTATCCTAAATTAGTGGTGGCGGGGAACATCAGTATTCACTTCTACTTTCAGTTCTGCGTCAATTCTTGCCCACTTAATCTGAGCCCTTCCAAAGCCCGTTCTCTCTTTCTCTGTCTCTCTCTGCAAGACCTACCTAATCTTAAAATTATCATGCATATATATTGGGCATAAACAAAGATGCATGTGTTGTAAATTCAATTAACAGGTTTACTTTAAATGGGGAATAATTGTAAGTTCTTCTGTGTAGAAAATCTCGTTAGGATTTTGTGCGTGATTATGAATACAAAACTTACTTTCACTTCTTCTTTTCCACCTTCTCCGTATTATCTGGCACTTGCGGCCTGACAGCATCTTGAGTATAAGTGCAGATATAGAGACAATTGGAGAAATCTTGAAGAAGATTATTCCGACTTTAGAAGAGGTATGTATCACAGTTTGATTTCTTCTTCAGAGGAACAAGTTCAGCCTTTAAAAATGATTCTCAATGATTCCATGCTATTTTATTATGTTATATCATAAAATAAAAACAGCTTATTTTTAAGAGACTTAAAATTCTCAGACTGCTGGTAGAGTATGGGGGCAATCTGTGCATACTAAATTCATGTTCAGAGCCATTTCATCCCCTTCCAGATGTGTTTCCCCGCTTATTTAGACCCAATTTCAGTGTAGATGACCAGTAATTTGTGTCTTGCATTGGCTTTGCACAAGCAAGTGCATATCTTCCTGCAGTTGTGTAGGAAGTTACGCAATGTAATGAAAGAACTAAGGAAAGCTGTTTTGAGACTGTTTCACTTTGAGGCAAGCTATGTAAGTAGTTCTGATTCTATCTTTGCAAATACAGAATTACAGATGGGCGTGAAATTACATCATGGCATGGTGTTCGGAGAAGAAAAACAACAGCGGTATTTGTTTTTTTGAGAATAACATTTTATACTTCATTAGTATGAATCTTATTTACAGTATCAACACTACAAAGGCAGCGACTTTGACTGCGAATTAAGACTTCTAATTCACCAGAGTCTGGCAGGAGGAATTATTGGTGTCAAAGGTGCTAAAATCAAAGAACTCAGAGAGGTATTTTTTCCTATTCTTTTTAGATTTGTCTTTTGTTGTAGAAACAGTTGAGTATTTTGTATTCATAAGCAGCAAGTAGCGGCATCTTTCGTTCAGTAGTTTCTTCACAACATACCAGTAGACAAACACGACATATCGTGTAAGAGACTTGCTTATTATAACTTTCTTGCAAACCATCAGAAATAAAATGGTGATAGGACTTTAATAAAAGGCTTTTAAGCACATGAAAAAGAAGCAGTAGAGCAATTTATATAAAGAAAAGATGAAGTCATTTATTTAAAACAGCATTCATCATTCTTTTTGTAATGAACTACTGGATAGATTATTTGTATGAAGACAGATGATACAGAACAGTTTGAGGTGGACATATCTCCATGAACTCCTGACATGATAATTTAATAGGTATTTTCTGTTATTTTTCTGTAAAGAGCAGAATGCTTTTTGTTTGTTTTTTACTCTTTGAAGATGGTTTTTTGTATCAATGAAGGAATAAAACTATGTTCTCAAAAGATAGTGGTCTCTACAAATGTAGAGTTGTTTTCAGTCTTTTCTCTGGCATTGTATCAAGGGCAATTTCAGGTCTAGATTTTTAAAAGATAATATGCTAAAAATGATAAAAGATAACATGCTAAAAGATAATATGCTAAAATTAAACTGGATGTGAGCATGCAGTTAAAATGACTGAGTTGAATAGTTTGGGTTAGTGGGCATTTTAAAAGGTATTTTAATGTCTGTTACCCTTTCTGTTTTTGGTAAGTTCACAAAGTTGTTTAAAATACTTGTACTTGAAAATGGTGAGCTTTTTCTTCAACAGAACACTCAGACTACCATTAAGCTCTTCCAAGAGTGTTGTCCTCATTCCACTGACAGAGTGGTCCTTATTGGAGGAAAACCGGATAGAGTTGTGGAATGTATCAAGATTATCCTGGATCTTATCTCTGAGGTAATGTCTGTTAAATAGATTTATTCTGTTTTTTTCAGAATGTGTAAATCTGTATTTACGTTTAAAATGTTATTTATATAAATTAATTATGTGTTAACTCGGGGAGGGGCATGTTTTTGTTTTGATTGTTTCAGTCTCCAATTAAAGGACGGGCCCAGCCTTACGATCCCAATTTCTATGATGAAACATATGATTATGGTGGCTTCACAATGATGTTTGATGATAGAAGGGGACGTCCTGTAGGCTTTCCAATGCGTGGAAGAGGAGGTTTTGACCGAATGCCTCCTGGTCGTGGCGGACGACCCATGCCTCCATCAAGAAGAGACTATGATGATATGAGCCCTCGCAGAGGACCTCCACCACCTCCCCCAGGTCGTGGGGGCAGAGGTGGTAGCAGAGCTCGTAATCTTCCCCTTCCTCCACCACCACCTCCTCGTGGCGGGTGAGTTGTTGCTTAGATGCATTGCGAGAAACTCAAATTTATTGAATCATATTTGTGTTTCACACTTGAATGTTGGTAATGATTACACTGGGTTGACTGCACTGCCTGTTTTGAAAAGTGTTTTACTTGAATTATTTGCTATACGCTAGCAGTCAACCCCTACTATTGTTAATTGTCAAATGTTTTGTAACGTGACTTAAAACTTGGCTAAAACATCCCGAATTTTTGAGTTTTGTGTTAAATAATGTGAATATTTGAATTAGTGTATACAAACAAGTATCTAAAAAGTGACATGCTGCTGCTTTTCTTATTTTAGAGATCTCATGTCTTATGACCGAAGGGGCAGACCTGGAGATCGTTATGATGGAATGGTAGGAGTTTAAATTTTGTATTGTCTTATTTGATTAATACAGTTAGGACTTTGGATATCTGAAGAAACTTGAGTTCATGTATTTAAATATGGGACATGTGTATATCGGATAAATATTCATGCTAGCCAAGACTTTGGCCATATGGATGTTCCTTTCTGTTGAGGAATGTTTGCAATACAGAGAGTCATTTAGGGTGTAAAGGCTATGTGGGGGGTGATCTGCTCTAGTGTCTCTCTTCCTCCTACTATTAACAATGGTTAGGCTGGTTAGAAAATTAAGGCTATGCCCTGCGTATTTAACAGCAATGACACTTTAGGTTTGAAGGTTTTTTTTTTTACTAATGTGAAAAATAGGAATTGGTAGGGTTTTTTGTGTCAAGAAAATAAATTGAAACAGTATTTCTAAGTTCTGCTAACAAGATAGCTTTTCAATTTGGGCAAGCATTCTTAATGCATCTGTTAGAAGACTTCTATAGTATCCATTTGGTCTGGCAGATTATTTCTTTTTCAAATCAGTCTTGCCTCTTCTGCTGACTTTCGTGTTTGTAATCACAGTAGATTATTTTGCAAAAGTTTGGGGGACAGGGCCATTGGTAATGATCAATTAGATGTATTCAACAATGCCAATGCTAACTATTGCTGAGTAAATGACCTTCATAAGATATGAATGCTTAAAAAGGCTCAAAGATACCCTTCCATTGTATATTCCAAAATGCATGTTTTCAGTGGTCATCTGCTGTTGTACTAGGTAGATGCCTCTTGCCTGGAAATAAAAATCATTGGCAGCCAGGAGTTAAAAATTTAGGGTAGCAATGTTTGTTTCTTCTCTGGCTCTGTTTTGTACTTTACTTAAAATGACAGATAAGACATGGTAAAATTGGGAATGGATGGAAGAGAGAGGATGGAAATGGCTGTAAACTGGACCACCTGAACAAGTTTTACACTTGGCCTCTATCTGGGACGAAATTGGTATTACAGGAGTATCAATTGAGAGAGCAGAAGCTTGTCAGAAATACTGAAAGACTTAAAATTGCAGTCCTTTTGGACTTGGTCTAACCCAATATTTCAGGTTGATTTTGGATTTATTGACATGAGTTTCTACGAGTAAGTATAATCATAGTTGTTTTTCCATGTTCCAGTAAGCAGTCTTTTTTTCCTCACAATACAGTGAAATGCTCATGGATTTGGGTGTGTGTTATACTAGAGTTTCATAGCAGACCCAAAATGAGGGCTGCTTCCCAGCATAGACTGTATTTAACATCTAGCTTTAGTTTAGCTATAATCTTAATATCCTTAATTGTATAAGTGGATGAGAAGTTCTCATGTGTTTTCTGAGTATGGAACTGAAAGTGTGATGCGAGAAAAATCAGGTTTTGTGATGGTGCTGTTCACACAGGAAACATTCTGTACTAACTACTTGTGGGAAAGGTTGGATTCAAAGAACAAGAAAACTGTTTTATGTAGATGCATTAAAGAAACAAGATCTTCGGTTCAGACCAAGACTGAAGTCTTAGATGAAGAATATGCAGAGATCTTCACCTCTTGCTAGGGTCTCCTTTCCTTCTAGAAAGATTCATTAGAAGACTGGATGCTGAATGTTGAATGTCATGGAATTTCTGAGATAGGACAATATTGAAAGCAATATAAATTTTAAGATGAGAGAAGAAAGCCCTCTGAATTAAAGTCAGCTTCACTATGTCCATATAATGACTCTGCATAATAAGATAATTGTGCCTCAGTCTGGGCCCTACTGTGAAGCTGTTTTCTAAAGGAGAGACATGCAGTGTTTCTCTATTACAGAACTATATGTTTCAGGCTATAACAAACACAGATGAAATTATTGTGCACCTTCTGCATGTTCTGATAGCCGAGAAAGCTTGACTGTGTGTGGTCCTGGTATTTCTAAACAGCTTTGAGTGTTTACCTGCTGTAACACAGATATGGAAACAAAAAAATAAAAAAAGCTTAAAAACATTTATTTAAACTGGCTATTTTCTAGTGTTTCCAGTGTATTTTTAAAATGATTAGAGAAGTAAATTAGACTGTTTAGA
Source organism: Eudromia elegans (assembly GCA_003342815.1). Taxonomy (NCBI): domain Eukaryota; kingdom Metazoa; phylum Chordata; class Aves; order Tinamiformes; family Tinamidae; genus Eudromia; species Eudromia elegans. The sequence goes on from PTEX01000248.1 coordinate 860,651, forward strand.
GTATATTCAAACTTCTAATCAGTCTTTGTTAATTCAAATACTTTCCAGTTCTTGATTCTCTTAATGTATTCATACATATGTGTGCACGTATATGTGTCACCATATAAAAGCACTTTAACAAATATGCACATAGAAGAGTAGAGAATATGCTCGCACTTCAGAGCTTGTACATTAAAAGGCATGGTACATTAAAAGGAAATGGTAATGGAAAATGTTTAACTAGTATTTGTCAGTTTAAATACTGCAAGAAATTATCAAAACTTTACTCTTTTTTCGACATCATTTTTGAGGAACTACTCTACAAGAATTTGATGTCATCAGTTAGGACTGTATGCATCTTCTTTCATTAGATATAAAAGTTCATATAATTCTTGTTAATGCTGTGCTTGTTGCTCTCTTTAGCTTTGGCTTCCGTTTCAGTGCCTAGCTTAGTATAAATGAGTCTGTAGAATATTAGCGAGCTTTTATATTTTCAGTTTGCTGTTCATGCTTAATCCTGCAAAGGCCTTTGCCTTAATAGTAATTTAAAGCGAGTTCTACAAATTAAATTTTTACAATTGTCTCCTGACTTTTCTTAAGCACTTACTTTAGAATTGTGGAAAAAAAATGCTAAATGTCTTTTTTTATTGTTTTAAATGTAATTGATTATGTAATTATGTGTAGATTGCTAGCTAGCTTTTGGCTGCATGAGGTATATAGAAATGAACTAATAAAATGTGATAAACTATGTCTTTACTACTTGAAGGACTACTTGCTACTTCCCGCTTTTTGGTAAACAGTACTTTCATATTACTTAATGGTCTTGAGAGGTGGAAAAAATAGATTCAAACTTTGCCCTACTGCTGTGTGTCTAACACTCTTTGCAAGAGAAGAATCTTTACAGAAAGAGGGAAGAAATTAATATGATCAGTTAGAGTACCCATACAATGAAAGTGAAAGTGAGCAAATCTTCTCACTGATCTCTATTATGTACTTTTGGGTCTCTGTAATAGATAAGTTGTTAAAGAAAATATTCTTTGTTTACTTGCAACGTAAAGTTACCTGTAAGCTATCTAGAGCTGGACTTAATGTGGATTAATTTTCTCTTTTCTTGATGTCGTGTTGTGCCTGGAAGATGATGCAGTGTCATGTGGATGCCTGTGATGACATGCAGCCACCAGAACTGGTGAGTGTGTTCATCCCTTTATTTGACAAGTTTAATAGTTCATTGTGAGAAAATAATTGAATTGGTTTAGTAGTGACTGGAGTCACTTAAGGTTTAGTGAGTGGTAGTTTGCAGCTGTTGAAAATCCTTGAGGCTGTCCTTCTAATTCAGAGTCTTGGCTTTCTTTTATTCTAACATTGTCCTGTGCAGGCAGTTAATGTTCTGAAAGGAGCAGCACAACTAAAAGAGGAGTTTTTATGTTTATTGCCTCTTAGCCCGTTTTTAGTGTTCTAAACTATGTAACTATGTCCATAACTCTTCTTTTCAATAGCACTGGCGGCGCATGCGTTTAGGATGTATACCATATATTAATTTCTTCATGTTGTGTTTTCACATAAACTAAAAACTATTCAGCATTACCTATCCCTGTATTTTTAAATGCTGCTTATGATGAATCAAATATGTATTTATCAAATTCCTTACTCCTAAAGGGTTTTAGGAAGGAAAGTTTAAAGGGGATAGTCAAGTGTTCTTGCTGTGTAGGAGATTACAAAGTGCTGCCAGATATTAAGCATCGGTTCCTAGCTTACATAAACACTGCAGCTATAACTGCTTCAGTCATCTGCTCTCAATTTATTTGCTATTCTGTAGTTTGGGGAGGAGAACCAGGAAATAAAGGAATGTTCATTAAAACAGATAAGCCCAAAAAGGAATGTTCAAAACATCCTGTGCAATCCATCAACAGTCCTGTACAAAACATCAGCAGAAAAAATGTAAAATGTGCAGCTCTGATCACCTTTTGAATTAAGTACTACACAGTGTCCTTCGTTCTCCTGTATTTTGCACTACACTGCATGCTCTTATTATGCTGTATTACAGTCTCTATTGCTAAGCAACATGATTACACAAAAAAGGTTGCTTAGAAACAGATGATCAGTTTGGTCTGAACAGCTTCCATTTTGATGTGGTGCCAAAAAGGTATAAAGTAGTTTAGGTGGGGATGGGTGGGTATTTGTTTGGGGGTGTGTTTTTTTGGGTTTTTTTTTTTGTGTGGGGTGTGTTGGGTTTTTTTTTTTTTTTTTTTTTTGGAGGAGGGAGAAATGATTTACTTCTCTAGAGAGATTGTAGTGCAACAGGTTCCCACATTTTTGAGATTACATTTAAGTTGAATTCTGGAAAAGCATACACATTCATTTTATACTTTCATAGGAAGGTATACAAATGGGGTTTTGTGCATTTGGAAGGCATTAGAACAAATTAGAGCACTTGATGTCAAGTGCCAGTTTACAAATTCTAAAAATAAAAGTAAAGTATCTAGGAGTGCTGCTGCATTACAGAATGGCAGTAATGGATGTCATGGTTATCTCTTGTAAGATAAAAAGAAGGGTAGCACCATGTGTATGGAGAGTTCAGTTACTAAGGTATTCTTGGAGTTGGGGTTTTTTTTGTTTGTTTTTTCTTTGAGATGAAGTAGGAGTCTTGACAATTTATGGAGCAGACTTTTAGACCCAAACCTGAAACTTGAGATTTCCATATCTCCCAATTTAATCAAGTTGTAGTGATAAAGCTGAACTCTGCTTTGAAAGTTATTTTAATCAGAGGATCAGGAATAGATCTGTGTGAAACGCTGTCACCAGTAGGGTAACTTAATAAACTGGTTGGCTGGATTGTTAGTGTTATTTGATGCCCTATTCTTAGAGGTTTTGACAGGATAGAATAAGAGATCCATGAGATTTCCTCCATTTTTTGGTTTGTCCTCTCCTTTTAGAATGCCTTGACACTTCAGAGTTTATAGTAGGCTGGTTTGGATGGTGAGGTATTTGCCAAAAATAAGCTCAAAGTTAACGGTGTGGTACTTCTGATGAGAACATGTTAATAAAACATGGTTATTCACTAAGGATTTTTTGTTGTTGTTTTCTCTCTCTGCTGTAGTTTGAGGGTGGCTCTGGATATGGTAAGTTTCTTTATATATAATTTTTACATGCTGTTCATCACTTAGTCATTTAAGGGCTTGATGCATACGTTTAAATCAGACTATTCTTATGCAGGGGGCCGTGGGTCTTACGGAGATCTTGGTGGACCCATCATCACAACACAAGTAACAATTCCGAAAGATGTAAGTGAAGTTAATTTTGCTATCTGTGTTTCTTTTTTCGTTGGGTCTTTCTCTGACTATATAAGTAAACCATAATTTTGGAATACTTTTAAAAGTATTGCTAAAAGTCTTTCTGTCAGCATGTTTATTTTGTGAGTTTAGTGACACACTGAACAATTGCATTAATTGTTAACAGATAATCTGCATAGCTGCTTTTATGCAGATGAGCAGCTGGTTCTTCCAACTTCATAGCACTTGTGTTTATACAACAAATATTGCAGAGACTATTTTGAGTATGTTGCCACTGAAATTCTTAAATTAATTCATGGAAGCTACTTGAACACTACTGTGATATCTGTAGCTGCTTTTATGAAGAAAGTTGTAAAGAAAGAAATTAATGCTTTGTTTTCTCCTTTAGTTGGCTGGATCTATAATTGGAAAGGGAGGCCAGAGAATCAAACAAATACGTCATGAGTCAGGAGCTTCGATCAAAATTGATGAACCATTAGAAGGCTCAGAAGATCGGATAATAACTATTACGGGAACACAGGACCAGATACAAAACGCACAGTATTTACTGCAGAACAGGCAAGTTGAGGCTTAATGCTGTCCTTAGTGTCAATTTTAAACTGACTCTTTCCCCTACTACCTTCTAAAGCTCTTCTCTGTGATGTAGTTTCTAGAAGGCAGGTTTTAAGTAGCTATTTGAACCTAACTTCTCCAGTTGTGGTAGTTCTGCCTTGATTCTCTTCTATTCTCCATTCTAACTAAAATGAAGACACCCTCAAAAACTAATCTTGCTGGAAGACACCTTAATCAAGCAGTCCTCTCATTTCTCTGGTGAAAACTGCTGCAAAAACTACTTGTAATAAATTACATAGAGCCTGTAGAAAATATAGAAGATTTCAATGGATGTTGGTCTAGTTCTGTGTGGAAGACTAGTGATTTTGTTGTTTTTAGATAACTAAATTGACAACAAATCACAGTCTGCCATATGGCACAGACCATGCCTCTACAGGACAAGTTGAAATTGATTGGTGCTGTTAATGCAGCATTTCACACCTTGCTGGCATTATTTTTGTCTTTTTTGCCAAATATTAACAGTTTCAGATATCTTTTCTTTACTAACATGTTGGCTATCATAGCAATTCGTAATGTTTAATGGTTTAACTCTAGACTACTAATACCTAAATGTGCTTAAAATCCTCCTATGCCTATAATTACTAGCTATTACTTTTAAAAAAATACTTACAAACTTTTTAGGACTTTGTTTAATCTTTTATGTCATTGTGAATATTAATACCAGATGTATGGTCAATCATTCTAATACATGCTTTTTTCTTTTTCTTTTATAGTGTGAAGCAGTATGCAGATGTTGAAGGATTCTAATGCAAGATTATTTTTTCTTTTTTATAGTGTGAAGCAGTATTCTGGAAAGTTTTTCTAAGACTAGTGAAGAACTGAAGGAGTCCTGCATCCTTTTTTTTTTTATCTGCTTCTGTTTAAAAAGCCAACATTCCTCTGCTTCATAGGTGTTCTGCATTTGAGGTGTAGTGGAATCTTTGCTGTCCACCAGATGTAATGTTTTAGTTCCTTACAAATGTTTGGGGGGAGGGAAAGGGCACGTGAGACTAACATTGAAATTTTGAAACAGCAGCAGAGTGGATTTTTTGTTCATTGTTGGTGGTAAACTGTAATGTTTTCTGTAACTATTGTGAACACTTTGCTTTTATGTACACTGTATTTTTGAAGGGGGGGAGAATGCTGGTAGTCCACGTGTCCCTGGCATCCTTTAAGAGCAGTGTGCAGAATGTAATGCTCTTTTGTAAGAAACGTTTAATGATTTTTAAATAAATTTAGTGAACCTAGTCTTTGGTGGTCATTATTTTTAGATATGCATAAGGTAATATCTAAAATGCATAAACCCTTCCTCTCCCCCCCCCCCCGCCTCCTGCAAAAAGATGCATAAATGAAAGTTGCTGTTAAGCTTGCTCTTCTGCTTCTTTGATATAGAGATGGAGTTAAGTGTTCTTGGTAAATTAAAGAAACAGTGTGAAGACAAGGGCTCGGCTTTGCTATTTGGGAAAAAATGCGAAAATATTAATGCAAATGTTGTGTAAAAATTGACTTTTTTGCAAGTGCTTTGCCATCTTCATAGTACATATATATATTGGTGACAGTATATAAATAAAGTATTTAAAAACTTTGATGTCACTGAGTTACAGTGGTGAAGTACACCTACTTCTAGACAGCTTAATGCAAATTACACTGTTAGAAATGGCAGTTGGTGTACCATTAACAATTGATTTCTAGTTTTCAGTGCTTTCATTTGTAGGAGGTAGAATTTTTTATGAATTGGCAGACTTACAGTCTCTTAACTCTGATTTGTTTTTCATTGTAATCAGATTTAACCTTGTTTGGTTTCCTTAATGTATGTTGAATTCCATAGGAAATAATTGTGAAAATTTAAAAAAAACCCTAAACGTTCCTCTGGATATCTCATGTGCTACCTTTGCATTTGTATTTATAGTTTATAAGTCTTAAATTCACTTCCTAAATAAAAACGATTAAAGAACACACCAGACGTTGGCCCCTCTGGCTGTTCAGGCTGCGGAGTTGGGGGGGGGGGGGGGCTGCGCGGGGGCCTCGTCCTCTCGACTGCCTCCTGCCCCGCGGATGGGGCACCGTGCTCGAGGCGCCGCTGCCTCCCCCGCGCCTTCCGCGGGCCGGGGCGGAGCGAGGCGTGCGCGTGCGCGGGGCGCGGCGCGCCATGGCGCCTGCGCGGCGGCGGAGGGCGGGGGCGGAGGGCGCGCCGGGGCGGCGGGACGCGGGAGGCAGCCGTGATGGAGGCGCTGCTGTCGCCGCTGGAGTCTGCGCGGTTCATCGCGGAGCGCAGCGCGGATGTGTCGGTGCAGGAGGAGGGCGTGAGGCGCCTGGCCGAGGCGCTCTTCGACAAGGCGTCGGCGGAGGAGTTCGGCGTGGCGGGGTGGAAGCGGCTGCACGAGCTGAATCCGCAGTCGGCGAGCGAGGAGGCGGTGAGCTGGGTGTTCCTGGTGGACGCGCTCAACTTTTCCTTCTGGTCCGAGCGCGAAGACCGCAAGTGCCTCGTGAAGTACAAGGGCAAGAGCTACAGCGGATACTGGGCCCTCTGCGCCGCCGTCAACCGCGCGCTCGATGAGGGTCAGTGGCGCTGGAGGCCGTTGGGACGGTTGGGGCCGTTGGGGCGGGGGTCCGCTCCGCGCCCCTCGCTCGCGGTTCGCGGGGAGGTTAGGGCGCTCTTGTGTCCGCCCGGCCTGGAGTGCGGCTCCCAAGGAGGTCCCGGCGCGGATCTAGCGCCCGAGCAGCCCTAGGGGTCCGAGAGGCCTCCGGCACCATCGAGAGTAGCCTGGTGCTCGCTCTGCTCTTGCTGCGTTCCTCCATTTAACGCCAGAAAAACCTATTTGTAGCCGAAAGGTGGGATTTTTAATTAAATTCCTGTGTGCAAATAAGAGGAAACTTGTGTCAAGGTGCTTGTTACAAATGCAGACTTAGAAACTGTACAGCAAGGATACGTTTACATGCCTGGTAAGCTGCGAGCAGCACACTAAGATGCAAGAAAAAAGCCAGTGAGGACAGACAGTGTGTTAAAAGGAAGGAAGGTGCCGTGCTTGCACACTGATAGTTTCATGTAGATGGCAACACTGCCTACAAAAGCATTCTTAGTTTGAAGCAGCAGTTTGAGTGCAGTCCTCACTTGTTTGATCTCAAGAGCTGCTAAACTTTTCCAGTCTGTTATATTTCAAATGCTTTCACCTGCGGTAGGGCAGTACATGAGTTCTTTATACAGGGTACAATAGTCTAAAAACATTGTTCTTACTTTTCTGAAGGAATACCCATTACCAGTGCCTCTTACTATGCCACCATGACGCTGGAGCAGGTTAGGCACGTATTTCGCTCTGATACAGAAGTCCCTATGCCTTTGATTGAGGAGAGACACCGAGTGCTGAATGAAAGTGGAACGGTTTTGCTGGAGAAGTTTGGAGGGTCTTTCCTTACCTGTGTTAAAATGAGTGAAAAAAGTGCTCAGAAGCTACTACGCTTAGTAGTGGAAAATTTCCCTTCTTACAGAGATGAAGCTATATTTGAGGTAAGTTGGTTCCAGTAGTGAATTTTTGTCTTAAGAACTTGCTCATTGTGGTTTTAAAGTATAGTTGTTAACTCGTCCATGAAAAGTCTTCTGAAATGGTGATCAGTTCAGAATTGATCCAAAAGTTGTAATTTTTTTTGTTACCTGGAAAAGCAGAAGGTCTACAGAAATATTCCTGTGGAAGTTAATATATCCAAAGATAAAATTCAAGAGAAATAAGGCAAATACCATTATTTTAGCTTTTCACTTCAAATCTGTAGTTTTTATTATGGTCTATATGATGCAAAGAAAATGTGACTCTGAAACTGTTGTTATTTATTACTATTAGTTATGCATATTATTAAGACAGGATTTTTTTTTCCTTTTTCCTATTTTCCTTTGAGATAATACTTCTGGACCAAACTGTACTTTTTATTAAGATATAGTAAAATTGTTTTAATTTTCTGTTGATCCTAGATCAATTGATCTTGGTCCATATTGATCCTGGTCAGTTTTTTTTTCAGAAAAAAACCTCTCTCTCTCTCTCTCTCTCTCTCTCTCTCTCTCTCTCTCTCTCTCTCTATATATATATATATATATATATATATATATATATTTACACACACTTATGTATATGTGTGTGTGTGTATATATATATATACACACATACCATATATATGTATGTACTGTCTCTGTTTTCAGCATTTTGTTGTCGTTGATATTATGATATAGTCTTGTTCCCAGTTCAGTTCAGTCAGGAACACATAGTAGCTGGTGCATATGCACTCTGTTTGAAAATTTTTGCCTGAAAATTCAGAATCATCTTCTTATCCTCATCTTCTCTACTTTATCTTAAGTTGTTCAGCAAGTAATGAAGAAAATGATAGAAGTGTGAAAAGGTACAATTTTTGTTGATTCAATAGATACGTCATGAACAACTGCAGACCAGGATGAAGCCTACATTATCATGCTTTTATTCACGTTTATTAAAGTTTTTTTAATCAATTTGTGTGAAAAAAAGGGAAATAGTGTGGGTCTCACATCTTCATTGTCTTAGTTTTTCTGTACGGGTGTCAGGAATATCAGCGTAACTACTAATGGTATCTAAAACTACAGTAGTGTTCAGTGCAATATACTGCACTGCAGATACTACTACTACACTAGTATTTACAGTGTTATGTCTGAGAGACCTTTTTCTAGTGATTGATCATATGTATTAAAATCTTATGCAGCCTTTTCAAGGCTACTCACTGGAAGATGGTTCACTGGGGCTTTAAGTTAATTGAAACATCTACTTAAATCTGCCTTTGCGTAGGTGACATAATTGTATTTTTCTGTGTCTCCTACTGTGTAGTAATATCATATTTACATGAACAACCATGGATAATTGCTAACTAATCTTTGAAAGTGCTAATTTAATTGTATTTATTACATATGAAATAAACATTTTGAAGGTTTGTGTATATAATAAAAAAAAATTTTACAAGTGATACATAGAATATTTTTCTTATCTTTATAGTGACTCTATTCATTGATGTAGTAGTCTCGTAGTCTCACTATGAACAGAGCAGACTACAAAATGAAAAATTCTTCATCTCAGACTGTAAGCATTGACGTAGTAGTAAAGCCTGTGGTGCAGCAAGGAAGCTGTTTTTCTGCTTTCACAAAGTAAGCTCTCTATTTTGAAGACAGGTGAAATAATATAGACCAAATTTACACCCTGCTTGTAAGAAAGCCAGAGTGTCAGGGGTCATATTATCAACATTGTTTCTCTGGCAGCACACTGAGATATCCTAAGTAAGACATTGTCTTCAGCATAGGAATAGGAAGAAATTGAAATCAAGGGGTGAAATCTAAAAACAAAACAGTGATCTTCAGTAACCCTTAATAATAGAAGTATGTATGATAAATAAAATCTGTAGTATATACATATTATCACAGCTTTAGAATTACACAGATAGATTATGACAACTTTCCTTAGTTATATTCTGATCTCATAGGGTAGGTCTTAAAATTAAGATAATTCTTTTTTTATATGTTTTGCCAAACACAAAAAATGTTTTACAAAACTATACATTACTGAATATATTTTTATAAATTGGCTATGTTCCTTTTCTTCTGAAAAGTGAAATGCAAACTTGAGACTGATGTTATAAAATAATTTTTTTTCACTTGCCATACTGTTTTGATCTTTTACAAACCTGGCACTGTCTTCATACCAATGGTTCAGAATTAGTTACATATCATGATACTGACTCAGTGTAGTGGGAAAGATGTTCTCAGTTTGGTAGTTTCTTCTGGAAAGTGAGGGTATTTGTGAAAAAGCACTCTAGGAGTATTGCCATCAGGTAAAATAGTATATTTTTGGACAAATGTTACTGTTATTTGGATGTATTAGCATCCATTTAAGCTTTTGCTGCTGTTCTGTTTAAAATAATGGTGGAAAAATTTATTGAAAATGCTAAATAGTGTTCTTCACAAAAAGAGCTTCACACAAACTTCAGCAAGTCTGTGCCGTATAGAAATCAAGGATAATTGAAGCAGTGAAATTGTAAATTCATATGCTTAATGAAAAATCCTAGGCAGTATTTTTCTTCCAAATGCATGAGAGAAAGAGTTCCATTTGAATTCTCCCTCCTCCTGATTTTGTAAAATGGTGTAGTTGGATAAATCTCTGTGTATCAGAAAGGCAATCCCTTGTCTTAGTTTTCCATTACCTTAAGAGCTAAGGCGAGATATAATGGCATTTGGTCCATTAATTATTGACTTCCTATTGTGATGTTTTAAATGGCATTTTATTATTTAACATATTCTGTGTCACCTAGTCTCTAGAAGTAAGTTTATCTGTGCCAAAGTAGGAAATAAAAATAATTTTCAAAATATTTTGAGAAGTTACTATTCTGTGAAATATACTAGAATATCTTGTTTTCAGGGTTTTTGGAGAGTAACAATACTAAAAAAATACACTTCATTTTTGTAATAATCTGTGGTATATTGGCAGGAAAGATTAAATCACTTTTTAAAATGGCATTTGTAATTTGTGTGTATGTGAGGAGGGTTGTAGAGTAAAATTTGAAATGAGTCAAATTGCCATATTGTATTATAGAGTAGCTATTTCACTTTGGTAGGCACACTTTGTAAAACATTGAAAATCTATAAATTCTAGCTTTAGCTACATAAGTTTTAGTTTTATCTATAAATGAAAAGAAACCCTTGTAGCTTTTTTTAGGTGTATATTTACTTTTACACTTTTTATTTTTTCACAAAGTGAAAATCTTAAATGCATTTAGGACATAACATATCTTTACCTTTTCTTTTTGTGAGTAATCACAAGGGTATATGCATTTTTTTTTGCTGATTTAGCGCCCATCTATAATATATTTGAAAAAATAGAAAAATTTAGAATACGTTAAAATCTCATACTTGCAAATATGGCATTTAATGAAATTAATTCATTTTTTCCTCTTTAACTATTAAGATATACTACACACTAAAGAGTAGAGGTTTGCAGTAGAATTTTATTTCCTTAGCTTTGGGAATAAAATGATTAACAAAATATGTCAGTTGTCTTATTATGATACATGCTGCTTATCATTTTCTAAATAGAAGATTCGATGAGCACTAGGGTTTCTGAAAGAATTTGTATTTGCTAGACGCCAGGGGTGTGTTTATCCAGTAGAAATAAATGTTTATGGATTCTGGGATCTAAGTGTGATCTAAGCATTTTTCTATTGAATTGCAGTAATTCATAGTATGTCTCCATCTCAAAATTTTGAGGATTCCATGTGATATTTATTTGTTATCCAATAGTCTTAAGTTTAAGGTGTTCGTAATGATGTTCTTTGTTAATTAAAATATTTGCTTGCTGTAGAAGTCAGCAAGTTCTGTCATCTAGAACATTGCAGCTCTGCATGTTTCTTTTTGTACATGTAATTTTCTATCATGATGTATTTCAGACACTTAAATAATTTGCAAATGTTTCTTTATCAGAATAAAAAAGTGACCTTTTACAAACGAGCACAAATACTTGTGGCTGATACCTGGAGTGTGTTAGATGGCAAAGGAGATGGCTGCTTTGGTGATATTTCTAGCCTGACTATATTTGCTGACTACAGGATCCCTCAAGTTCTCATTCACTTTAAAGCAATGAAATACTCTGCGGAACTCATGAAGAAACTCCGTGAAGGTTGGTGTTGAATAGTTGTGTTTTCTGATAGATGATAGCTTTTTGTAGATGAAATCTGATTTTAAAGTGTAAAGTTTAGTCACCATGGAGATTTTTTTTTTTATCTCCAAGGAAGAAGGAGTTCTTATGTAGTGATGGAGTAAGCAGAGAGATCTGATTTTCTATTAGTAATCTCAAAAGAGACATTAAACTTTTTTTTTTTTCTTATAAAAGATCAAACTGTTCCTTATATTGAATGCTAATGAGGGAAGGAGGGAGGATTAAAGAAACTCTAAGCCAGTTGATTTGTGAGTTGCAAAACCACTAAAGTGCAGGTTCCTGTTTGTCTTTACTGAAGTGCTGGCAACTACTGTTTTTATAAGGACAAGCAATATTTATATTTGTCAATTTAAAAATATGCTGAGCTTTTAATGAAGATAATCATGTGAGATGAGAAATGAATCTCTTTTTAAGCATTTATTTAAATGAGTAAAAACATAGACAAATCCTTATGCTGTGTAAAGTGACTATTTATAGGAAGAAGTGCTGTTACTCAATTCTAACATTGCACGGTAGGATAAATCTTAATAGATTGGCTGCGTATGTGTAATTACTTGGATAGGCATATCCTTGCTATATAGGATTCATGGAAAATAAACTGTCCCCATGAAAGACTTAATCTTAAAAGGTTAAGCCTTGCAAAAATACAGTACTGGAATTGTGTTTGGATATCATTTTTTAATGATACATAATGAAACATAATTGCTGTTTCTTGTGTTCTGCAGGAACAATTTTCCAGTCTGGAGACAGGCAGGAGGTGGAGATCCGTGGTTGCTCTATCTGGTGCTGTGCATTGATTTGTAAGCATCTCCTGGAGCTCTATGAGAAGAAAGGCCAGGACATGCGTGGGAAGATCAATGCGGTTTTACTTGACTACTATCTTTGGGACTATGCCAGGGATCACCGGGAAGACATGCAAGATATTCCGTTTCACAGAGTACGGTGTATATATTATTAATGCCAGCCTCATAGCACTTTGTATTGATGTGCTAATTATGTATTACTCCTTTCATGCTGTCAAATATCAATTTGGAACTTGCTTTCTGCCAATGCATATAATAACTTTTTTTTCTTGCTCTGGATCTTTCAGTAGCCATAACTGGAATTAATAAGGGAAAACTTGTATGGAGAAAACCTCACCTACTATGGATTATTGTTCTGAATCCTAGGTTTGCATCTGTGTGTGTATATGTCCTCGGGTGAATGTGCACAGCTCCATACCTCTTCTTTACACTTAGGACCATTGTCCTTAAAGCGACGCGTCACCTGCACATACGTTGACAGAGCTACACGGCGATGTTGTGTTCTCTGTGCCCAAGAGCTCCCGGCACGAGGGCGTAGGGATGTTTGATTACCTAATGATAATAATAATAATAAACGCGATGAACGCGCCCCTGCAGCCGAGCTCGGCGGCGCAGAGCGGCCGTTGGCGGCCGCGCGGCGCTCGTTCGCGCACTGCGCGTGCGCGCGGGCGGCGGCGGCTCC
>PTEX01000248.1:873901-922649 GCA_003342815.1 Eudromia elegans
GCCCCTCTGCTCTGCGCGCGGCTGCGAGCGGACGGGCCGAGCGGCGGCGGCAGCAGCTGAGCACCCTGAGGGGAGGCGCCTGGGCGAGGAAAGCGGAACGGCCAGAGAGGACCCAGAGAAAGGTTCAGCGGGTGGGTGTCAACGGTGGGTCTCGATCACCGCGGCCTTTACGATGTGGGGCTTGCTACGGCTTCACGCTGTCGCTTTTCTCTCGTCTATTTTTTTTTTGGTCCTCTTTTTCTCAGTAAAAGGAGAGTTTTCTTGTTTTCTTTCTTCAGTTTCCAGATAGTGTCTCAGCCCTGAGCAGGCACGTCCCCAAACGATCCAAGCAGAGCCAAACAAGTTGCAAAAGCCCACTTCTCTGCACGCGCAAGGGGGTGTTTCAGACGGGAGTGTGTTTAACAAACCCCGCTCCCCGGGGCTCTGCGGCGCGCGGAAGCGCTCCCCGTGCTCCAGGGCACCTGCGGGGAGCGCGCAGACACTGCGGGGTGCCCGGCACCGCTTGCGGGTGTCCCCGAGAGAAGCCGCACGGGAGACTCGCTGCTCCTGCGGGGCCGGCCCTGTGGGAACAGACGTGCGGCGAGTCCTGCAAGGACCTGTGCTTGCTAGCATGAATATTTAATAGGAATTAATTATGCATGTGCTTACACAGGCAGATTAAAATCAGAAGAATACTTTATGTATTACAGGCTGTATTTAAACTCACCTCTGCTTGGTACTGCTTGCCCTTTGTTAGGCAGAAGGGAGTTTTAAAGTTTGTGTGTTTGTACATACAATTTGATGAGAAAAATGTTTTGTCTCACTGATTTCTGTAGCCTGTGCAGGATGAATGCTGCTATAGGAAGTTAAGTGGATTAATTTGGATGTGCTTTATCAACAAAATTTGCTAATAAACTCTTACGGTGCTCTTGCTTTACATGGCTATATTATACTCAAATAGAACGTTAAATCTGCTATCTTAGAAACTAGTGAAAGTAAATTTAGTTTATAAATTGATATAACAGTTATTAATATAGCTGATTTTATACCACAGTTTTGTTTCAGAGTGTAAGCTGTTCATGCATCTTTTAGAAAACTCTTCAACTTTGTATTTTGACAGAAAATTAATTTTTAACTGATTTTTTTTTTTCTTTAGTTGCAGGCAATTGAGAATGAGGTGGAGACAGGAATCATAGCAGATTTCTTTATGGTTCCCTGAGTACTGAAGGGGGGACGTAGAGATGGAGTCTGGTGCTGAGGAGATTCCAGTTAAAGTTGCAGTACGAATCAGGCCTCTGCTTTCTAAGGAAGTTCTTCATAACCATCAAGTGTGCGTGAGGCTAGTCCCAAATACACAACAAATTATCATCGGAAAAGATCGTGCCTTCACTTTTGATTTTGTATTTGGCAAAAACTCAACCCAAGAAGAAGTATATGCAGCTTGTATTAAGCCTCTTGTAGTGTCTTTGACTGAAGGATATAATGCTACTGTATTTGCCTACGGACAGACAGGTTCCGGGAAGACTTACACCATTGGAGGAGGTCACATTGGTAGGTTGTAGAAAGTTTTGGTTTTGTGACTTGGGATCAGTCTGCCTGTTTAAATTAAATATTTAATACATATATGGTTCTGCAGTTTTGAAAAAACTTTGCTCACTAGTTTTATTTTAGGTCCTGATTTTAGCTCCAGATTAGCTCCTGGGTTTTTGTGATAGTTCTCTTTTCTTTATCTTTTATTTTCTGATTAACTTTCCTCATTATTGGCTTTCAGTGGGTAATTCTGTTTGGCTTACTCAGAGTAGAGAATCTTTGTACCACTCTGTGTATTCTACTTATTTCTATAGGTGCATCAGTAGGATATCTAAGCATTGTGTAGCTAATAAAAGAATTGTTAAGGGTTAATAGAAAGAAAAAGGTATGGTGAAAAATGTGCTTCCAAAGTTTGAGATATTTTGTGAGATATCTAAGTGTTTCTAAATACATATTTTCCATAATATAGGCTATACCAAGGATATCTGAGGAAAAAAAAAGTATGAAATGCTCTTTCACATTTTCTATTTTAACATGTAACTTCATGCTAGCATACCAGAGACCAATTCTGTGTTTAAATTTCTCTTGTTTAAAAGCAATTATGTAGAAATTTTGTATTAATTCAGTGTTTCCAGCTATTAGTTCTTCTATTCTAGCTTCTGCAAGTGTGATTTTTTTTCTTTCTACAAAGTTCTCTGTCACAAGATTTGAGTCCTTTTCCTTGTGATCTACGGAAATGTAACTATTTCCTCTGTTTAATTAGAAGGATAAAAGAGAGAGTGGAGCGGCGAGGCAAAGGCTGACTAATTTTTTCTTGTTGGCTCTTTGTCCTTGTCAGAACAGTCTGTGTCTCCATTTCTGTTACTTCCCCAGAGCAATCCCCCATTTGAATAGCATTGCTGTAGACCATGCATCATAGTAGTTTTTGAAAGTCTGAATTCGTATGTCTGAAAATGATGTATTCTGATCCTACAAAAACGACTTGAAGGCTTATTGTTAATTTGCTAGTATCTTTATTTTTTTTTGCTTTACTTTTCTTAGCATAATTTTTGCTAATTTTTCTCTTAGTGTTGTACCGAAAGAATAAAGTTGTATGTTGGTGTAATTTCCATGCCAAGACCAATAGACGGAGGCAGTATTGGTTTACATATCTTGACTTACCTGTGAGTCTGACTTCTGCCCCTCCAGAGAACTTGCTGATGGCTGTTAAACAGAATTTACATTTAAGTAGTTTTACAGTAATGATTTGGGACTGGATTCTGATTTTTAGCAATGTAACAGATAAGAATCTTGATTTTTGTTAATGTCATTGGATTATACTTCATTTTGCCAATCTAGCAATTTAAATATCACCTCTACTAGTGTTGACCTAGTAGAGGTGATCACTGACGCCTCTGACCTGATCTTGAATTAACAGAATATTAAAATGGAATTCACTTTAGGGTCTAATGTCAAGGTAGGAATTCTCATGGGAATAAAACTGTAATAAATGGATACTGGTCATAGATCTTGTCTCAACAAATTGCTAATGATCTTTACTGTACTTAAGCAAAACTTGTAGATTTCTAAACTTCTGTTTAGTTCTTTCTATATATAATGAATTGGAATAAAGAATGTCCTCTAGGCACTACAGAGGTAAAGCAAAAATTTTTTTTTTTTTGGAATCTAACATGAAGTTGTTTAGCAGTTAACTTTGGATCATATTTATACATGCAAACAAGTATTCTGATTCTCAGAAAAGCAAATATTTACATAAATACCGGAAACAGAGAATGCTGCAGATTCCTTAATGTACTGTACTGAGTAGTAAAGCTCACAGACTTTTCTCTCTCTTTAGACTTTGTAATTGCTGTGTGGGGTGACTCTATGCTTCTGTGACATCTTTGTTTATATTTTAGCATCGATTGCAGAGGATGAAAAAGGCATAATCCCACGAGCTATTCAGGAGTTATTTCAGCGTATCTCTGAAAATGATAACATTGATTTCAGTGTGAAAGTATCATATATAGAGGTTTACAAGGAAGAACTTCGAGATTTATTGGAGTTGGAGACCTCTGTAAAAAATTTGCATATCCGAGAAGATGAAAAGGGAAATACAGGTAGGAAATCCACTCTACAAGTTATGCGTTTGATTTCATTCGTATGTTCAAATGCAAATTATTCTTTTCTTCTCTTGAAAAGAACTTACTGAATATTAGTACTAGAAACAAAATTCTACTTTCAGATGATAATTAATGTAAGTTAGGTGACTTCAAGCAGGCTTTTTTTTTTTTTTTTAGACACTTGTAAATAATGCAGATGTTCCAGTAGAAATGGTGGCAGATAAGGTAGCAATACACTTTCTCCAAATTCTTCCAAAATCTCCAGCTGGTTGAGGGTGCCAATCCTTGCCCTCAACACAGCCCTGGTGAGGCCACATTCGAGGATCATCTGGACTGAGAGAGCTGGGCCTGTGTAGCCTTGAGAAGGCTGAGAGGGTGCCTGATCAGTGTCTATAAGTACCTCAAGGGAGGGAGTGAGGAAGATGGGGCTGGCCTCTTCTCAGTGGTGGCCAGCGATAGGACTATAGAGAATGGCCACAAACTGAAGAGCCAAAAATTCCACAGGAATTTAAGGGAAAACTTCTTGACAGTGAGGGTACCAGAGCACTGGAACAGGTTGCCAAGAGAGGTTGTAGAATCTCCCTCGCTAGATATATTCAAAAGCCACTTGGATGCAATCCTGTGACACATGATTTAGGTGACCGAGCGTGTGCAGGAGGGTTTGACTAGATAATCTCTGTAGGTTCTTTCCAACTTTAAGGATTCTGTAATTCTATGATTGTTGGTTGTGGAGTGGTTATTTCATAACTGCTGTGAACTTTTACTATGAATTTTGGATTACTATTCTTGCTTTCTTTGATTTGTTGTTTGAAGTGATTGTTGGAGCCAAAGAATACAAAGTTGAATGTGCAGATGAAGTAATCAGCCTATTGGAAGGTGGCAATGCAGCCCGTCACACAGGTACTACACAGATGAATGAGCATTCCAGTCGTTCTCATGCCATTTTTACCATCAGCATTTGTCAGAAACAATCTGCAGAGTCTCAAAAAAATACTGATGCTGCACAAGATTCATCCTGGAAATCAGTCCAGATGATTTCTTCAAAGTTCCATTTTGTAGATTTGGCAGGATCAGAGCGGGTAACAAAGACAGGAAATACTGGTGAGCGGTTCAAAGAATCCATTCAGATCAATAGTGGTTTGTTAGCTCTGGGAAATGTTATCAGTGCACTTGGAGATCCAAAGAGGAAAAGTGCACATATTCCATACAGGGATGCTAAAATCACTCGTATTCTGAAAGACTCTCTAGGAGGAAATGCCAAGACTGTCATGATAACATGTATAAGTCCATCTTCATCAGATTTTGATGAGTCTTTGAATTCTCTCAAATATGCCAACAGAGCCAAAAATATTAGAAATAAACCGGTTGTAAACCACAACCCTGATCAAGACCGGATTGATGAAATGGAACTTGAAATCAAATTGCTTCGAGAAGCTTTGCAGAATCAGCAAGCTAGTAACCTTGCTAATCAGGGTTCACAAGACTTGAATCAAGACAGGACTCGAATAAGTTCGCTTGAAGAGCAGGTAACCCAGCTTCAGGCTGAGTGCTTCCGTTACAGAAATTGCATAGATGCAGTCTTCCCTTTCCTTGTTGATTTGAAGAATGATGCCAGCTTAATAAGAAGTCAGCAGGACAGGTTGCAGAGCTGGATCACCATGGTAGAGGAAGTACGGAAGGAAATACATGTCGTGCCGCAGGTCGATACTGGGACCAACCACGAAGAGCCCCATCATGTCACAATACTTGAGCTAAAGAGAGAGCTGAAGAAATGCCAGGTATCTGATTAGAAGCTGATCATTTAAATAATCACACAAAATGAATGTCTGCTAAAACTGAAATTTACACTTAAACTCACAGTCTTCTACATTTCTATTTACCTACTCTTGAGTGATAAATTTTTATTTATGGTAGGTGATTGAAATTTCAGCTTCTTCATGGTAGAGGCAGATAAATAAATGTCAGTCTTTGGCTAGTCATTTTTAAGATAATTCTGTGAGTTTGAGTTGTATTCTGTGTTAGTTTTTGTTTTATTGGGGGGAGGTTCTTTGTTTTCATTTTTTGTTGGTTTGTTTTAGGCTGCAGTAGTTCTAGCTGTCCTTTAAGAAATTTAAGAAATTAAGAAATTAAGAAATTTAAGAAATTTAAGAAATTAAGAAGTTCTATCAACAAATTAGCCTGTCATAAGCATTATAGGTGTAATTATAATGCAGATACCCTGCTTTTCTCATAACCCTTACAGATATTTGATGTAAGGTTTAGCTCATAGTACTGTGAAGTTGCAAGTATCTAATCTCATGTGCCATCTTACCCCACTCTGTCATCATGCTAACATCTGTGCAGAATTCCTTACTACTACCCTGTAATTTCTCTTCAGAGCTGAATGATATTATGGGGTGGAAGGAGGGGCAGGATATGGCTGCTGAGTTTAGTGTTGCATTGATACAACAGATACAATGTGATATAATTGATACAATTGATACATAGACTTTGGAAAATGTTCTGCTATCTAAAAAAGTACCTGATTCTTGAAAGCGTTCTTAAAAACTGTTGAGGTTTATATTAACTAGGAAGATAGGTGAGAGTAAGCTGGTTTTATATAGGTATCTAGCATTAGAATGTTATAAGGTGATGCTTATGGACTTTGTATTTGGCTTCTATGGTCTTTTTATGGTCTCCTTATGTTGTTTAATTTTCCAAATTTAAGAATAACACTGTCTCCTCTTCCCATATGATTTGCCCTTTTATTATCTAGCAGGCTCTAATTTTGGATGGAGAAATATTTAGCCAGAAGAATCAGGAGCTGAAAGTATTGCAGAATCAAATAAAAACATTAATACAAGAAAATGAAGAACAACTAGATTCTTTAAAGGAAGCTCAAGAAATAAACAAAATACAGGTATTTTTCCTTTGGTAGATATCATTGTGGAAAGATGGTGCAAATGTGGATGAAGCAGAAGTTAATTCCTATTCCTGGTGCTTGTTTAGTAGCCTAGCTGTGGCACAACCTTGTTGTATGGCATGAGATAAATCTTTCAACTTCTCTGTGCTTCCTAAAAGCATAACACCCCTATTCATGTGTTTTGTTTTAAAGCTGTTTTCAGAACTATCAATTAATTGACATTTTAAATACTCTGAGGGATTCTTAACATAGAACACTGTATACTTTAGTTGAGAAAATCAACAGAAATATGTTTTGTTGTAGCCATAGTAAGTACAAGAATAAAATCCTATTACTTTTTGACTTCATAAGACAGAATTTCATCGTAAGTTTCAGAGCACTTGGTATTATAGGAAGCTGAGTGCCTTGGTGGAAATTGCTTGATTTTACCTCTGTAGATCACTTGCGTCCTTGTGAAATGGTGATGGGCAGTAAGCATGTACTCCCCTATGTTTATACAGTTAGAAAGATGGATAGAATATCGTCTAGCTCTTTTGAAGAAAGCAACATAAATATGGCTGGCAAGTACTCTTCTCCTTATTTTACTTTTTTTTTTCTCCTTCTTTTTCCTCCTCTTTGCTGGTATCTTGGGTAGAGTCATTGTTGAGTAGCAGGTAAGTACACTGGTCATTACATTTTTCTTCCCTCTGTCATTTTCTTAATTTTATGCCATCTCTGGCTAGTTTAGTTTTGTTTTCCTATACAGTACAATGTCAGGTTATTACACTAAGATAATACTTTTGGTTTATATTTAGGAATATTCAAGGTAGGGGGGGAAACAAGGCTTCAGAATGTTTTGCTGAGAGTTTGGAAGAGAGCCATTTTCATTTAGTTGCAGAACATGCATGTTTGTGCACCACAGAAGAATATGTGAGTGATATGCAAGATTCATGATCTTGGTAAGGAATTTAGGAAAAATGAATGTGAAACGAATGTGATGGAGAGAGCTGATGATCAGCAACAATTTTGGCTTGTGTTTTCTTTTTTTCTTTGAGAATGAGAAAATTGTGGAACAGCAAGTCATTATTGATCAGCTAAAAGAAAAATTAGAGAAGTTTATGCCTATGAAAACGTCTGGCTTGCTGAGTGCTTGTGGAGATGGGCCCTCCACCACAGCATCTCTGAGGAGGCCGTGCAGCGTCCCGCTCACGAGGAGCCTGCTGCAGTCCCTTCACCCACCTTCAGGCACAGAGGCACGAAAGGTAAGGACTGCTGCCCAAATACTACATTTTTCTCCTTTACTTCACAGTGATTGTAGCCTGGATTTTCCTCATCATTTTTGGGGTGTTTTCTGGCAGGTATACAGCAGCCCCCCTGCCTACTCGCTCGCCAGGGTGCTTGCAGGATTCCGTGCTCGCAGCCAGATGATGCTGAGCTACATTGAAGATCAGGATGAAGTCCTCCCCTGTTATCTGTCTGATCATAGCGATGGAGAGGAAGGAAAGACAGAGTGTGAAAAGAAAACTCCATTGAAGTAATTTTTTTTTGATTCTTTAAATGTTTTGTTATACATCTCTATATTAAATGCAATGTTACTGCCTAGTCTTGCCGTAGTAGGCCATTTATCATATTCCTCAAACTAAACATATGGGACCAAATTGGCATAGCACATTAGAAGTATAATAAACTCTACCGGTGAACTGTGTGTCAGATATTTTCTAACCATAATGATTCTAAATATTGCATGATCCTTCTTTTTGGGGCAGAATCTATCAACAAGACCTATGCAGAGGGAAGGGAAGGTAAAAATGCCCAAATGAGTTTTCTCATTCACAAATTTTGCATTAATTTTGTTAAATTCATGCAATGGCACATGATCTTCAAGTAAAATAATATCGCTGTTTTTTGGAATTTAGCATGTTTTCCATTATTCCTTAGGCGTTCTATAAACCGCACATGGACACGAAAACAGGCTTCTCTTTGTTTTCCCCTTAGCCTAAGTGATACAAAGTGCCAAGTAGAGAAGTCTAATTTTAACAACAAATCTGCATTACCGACTGACACGATCACAGGTATGATTAGTTATGTGATTAATGTGGTTAGTTACGAAAGTACGTTATAATATCAGAATAAGCAAGAATATGATTATCACATTTAATTATTATTCCCAGCTAAGTATGGGTGTTGAAACTTATTTTTTTTGTAGATCACCCTAGATTTGAGGTTTTTTTTTCCTTGAAACTGTATCAGTTATCGTAATATTTAAATAACTTTGTTAGCTAGCAAGTGTTTCACAAATCAAGAATGTTCAGCACTTCTTGCTGGAAAGAAAAAAAAATAGTATTATCAGAATTATGCTGAAATTGTTTAAATAATATTTTTCCGTGTACTCTTGGTCTTGGAATCCCGATGAATGTCATTGGTTTTTTTTTTTTTCTCCCTGTTTATAACTACTATCTTTTTCACAGATGGTAAGAAAAGATTCCTTGTGCTACTTCCTCTTTGATTTTTTTTTTTTCTTTTTTTTTTCCACTTCTTCACTATCCAGGTTAGATGTCTACAAGTACAGTGTTCCAGAGCACTGTCCTTTGGATACAGAGTGTATTCCAGATATTTCATCTCATTATTGCTATGTTTTCTTTCAAGGTGAAGAGATAGACAGCCTCCGGAAGAGTCATGTTTTTAATATGCAAAAGTTAAAGGATTCAGAATTGAGACTCACAGAGGCCAAGCAAAAAATGAGAGAACTTGCACTTAATATCAAAATGAAGGAGGAACTTATTAAGGAACTAGTAAAAACAGGTAACTGACTACTTCAAGACACATTCAAATGCAGAAATCTTCTAGTAACCTACATATTAATGTTTTTATGAATTATTTACTGCGATAGTAGGGGCTACGGTGCAATGATGTGCATATGTTTAAGCATTTTGCATGCTTTTTTCATTATTTCTTTCCTTCCACCAGTTTTGTACTTTTTCTTGTGTGCTTAGTGCTGCAGGCTTTTCCACTGACATGTATCTATCACATGGTGTCTGGGATAGGAGGCAAGACACAGCACTGTGCTAGGAAGGTACATACTTCCAGCACTGCAGTAGAGGAGCAGGAATCAAGAGTTAATGAGGGCAACGGCCAGTGTGCCTTTGGCCTGTGTCACTAGCACTCTTGTCTGAAAGTATGAAATATAGAGAAGCCATTTTGACAAAGATTGCAGTGGGTAGAAAGATTTCTCTTTATTTTGGTACTTTTAAGTATCTGATGACACACAAAGAATTCAATTTTAGATCCCTTCCTTTATCTTTATTTCAGAGTTAGACTTGCAGATGGAAGCTTTCAGGAAAGGAATTATATGTTCTTTTACAGTTGGAAAATGTCTTAGAAATTGTTGTTTAAAGCAGAATGAAATAGGTAATAATTCAACTCCCTAAATATTACATTTCAATTGATTATTCTTGATTATTCTGTTTCTCTTGTTTCTAAACTATTTGGTTATGATGTCTTTAAGGTAAGGATGCTCAGTCTGTAAGCAGGCAATATTCTTTGAAAATAACAAAATTGGAGCAAGAATCAGAGCAGGCCAAAATGGAACTTGCTGAAACACAAAAGCAGCTTCAGGAGTTGGAGAGTAAGGAGCTGAGAGGCATTGCTGAGAAAGCCAAGTTGCAGAAGGAGTTTCGGAAGAAGATGGATGCAGCTAAGTTGAAAGTGCAGGTATTTTTGACGTTACTGCTAGGACTTGCAAATCCCTACCCTACTAGCATACTTGAAATCTTAACATTCATCTGATAAAACCTGCACTACTAAATTATAGGGTTGTAGTATGCCCTGTGAAACTTAGTATCCATTGTGCTCACAGTGCTTTTTAAAATATATGTGGTTAGATACATACAATATTTTCTTGTTAGCTCAGCAACCAAAAAAGAGTGGATGACATAAATTATAAATTATTGTATAAAGAAGAACTTACACAAGGAGACTGTTTGAAGTTTGGTTTTTTTTCCTTTTTTTTCCTTTCATTACCTTTTATAAAAATTGTAATTTTAGGGATCTATAAATATAAATTGCAGGTCTAAGCAAATTCCCAAGATATTTGTGATTAATACTTTTGTAAAAGCTGGCTCTATATAGTCATTCTGTGTGGTGCTAATGCAATGCACTATGCTCTGCTTCTCCTAAATTGAAGTTCTGGTGTGGGGCCAGCTTAGAGTGCTCTGTGCCTCACTTGTAGAATGGCAAGCCCATGTTATCATATACAAGAAAAACTAATGGACTTCTGTAGTGACTGGATCTGTTAAGTTCTTGTGTGACATGTCCCTAAGTTTTGAATTCTGGAAGATTTTCCCATCTTGGTGTAAGGGCAGGCTCAAAGCATATATACACCTTGAGATTAATTCTGCCTATACTGACTTTACTAGGTGATTCAGAAGCTATAGAAATAATTCGTGATTATTTGGGCAAAAGTTAGTGAGCCTTGCGGACACTAAATACTCAGTGAAATGAAGAATTTTGCCATAAACTTTCAGACCTTACAGAAGAAGAAGCAGGATACTAAGACTCTGGTTTCACTATCTAACCAAAGTGAGAGGCGAGCGACAGAACTTGAGCAGAATGTGGCTGAGATGAAGCATCAGCAGATTCAGCTACAGAAAAGATTGCATGAAGAGATTGAAAGAAAGAAGGTCCTAGAGGCAGAAATTCAGCGGGACCAGCAACAAATTAAAGTGAGATTCTTTTTCTTGTTTCAGGACAGATAATGAGGTCAACCAGTGTTGCTTCTGTCCTCCCAAAGGCAACAAAATATGCTGCCAGACTTTCTATAGAAGTGCCTTTAAGTAATGCCTTTCTTGAGAAGCATACGAAAGAAATAGTGCATAAGTGTTTTCATACACATATTCTCTGTGTGCCACTTTCTTTTCTCTCTTTTTCACCTTATTACTTGATTGTAACCCTGACTTGCAATTCTGTCAATAAATATAAGGCCATAAATTTAAATTTCAGGACTCTGACATTAAATCAGTTGGGGAAGTAAAAAAAAAAAAGAAAAAAGAAAACTGACTGACTAAGCCAGGATTTTTTTATAGGACCTTCAGCTAAAGATGGAACAACAACAGAAGATTCTTAAACTTAAAGATGAAGAGATTGCTGCTTTTAAAAAGAAGAAATATACCTCAGCAGGAGCTTTACAGAAGCTGGAGGTAGATAATCTATGCCAAATCTGTGAGGAGCTTGAGAAAAAAAAAAAAAAAGAGAAAAAAAATCTTCCTCTGTCCTTAGTTTTTAGGGATGTGATGGAGTTAATCTACACTATTACACTCTACATCACTTTGTGATGGAGTTTATCAACATTATTCCAAATCAGGATATTTGAAAATGGGAGCTTTATGAATTATCCAATATCTTTAAGAGTGAAAAGCAAATGAAAAAGACAAATAAAGGCATTTTAACTTAACCAGCAGTATACCCACTGATAAAACACAGAGTGAGAAAAAATTTCCAGATCTCATTTTATTTCTTTCAGCATCACACGTTCTTGGCACTCGCTGTTTGTGGATTTTTTTTCCTCCAGAAAAAAACTCATCTTCAGCAACTACAATACAGCAAGTTTGGGCTAGCAGAATTCTTGTGCTAGTTGCCATGTTCTTATCTAGTTGCCATGAAAATATACATATATATATATCTTTCATATATATAAAAAGACTCTATAGGTCTGATATATTTTGTATGTATATAATAGTCATGTATATAATTATTCTTAGGAAAAGAATTTACATCTTATTATAGGCATCTGATACAAACATTTGTGCAGAAGATGAGGGCAGGTAGCACTCCATGTGTCTGTTCAAGTCAGTCCGATTTCCTTATTTTTCTGAAGCCTGAAGCAACATTCTGTTGCAAAATCCATGGGTTTGTTTGTTTGTTTGTTTTTGTTTTATGGTCATAGAAATCCATTATCCTAGCAGAGAAAAAAACAATTATAAAATTCTGAACTAGTGCTAGTGCTAGTTAACGCTAGTGCTAGTTAATGTTTTCTGCATCTCTTTTTAAATTTTAGAAATCAGAAGATCAAAAGAAATGGCTGGATGAAGAAGTGGAAAGAATTCTTCAACAGCACCAACAGTTAACAGAACTAGAAGAAGATTTAAAGAAAAGAGAAGCCATTATAACCAAGAAGGAAGCATTATTACAAGAGAAGAGCCACCTTGAAATCAAGAAATTCAGATCTAGCCAGGTGATCAAAGACAATAGGAAACTTTAAACAAAATCGTAGTACTAATTGAAAGACTGAGGCATAGCAGAGCAGGCTGAAGCCACTCATTTTGTCTTAACTCACTTAACTTAAATGTGTAGAAAACTGAAGTTGAGTTGTTTGTTTGTTTTCTTTCATATAGTACATAGTAATTTTTAGGTAGCTATCCGTATAATTGGAGTCTGTCTATGCAAGAAGCAGACAAGTCTTCTATTGCAGGAGATGCAATTTGCAGTTATATATGCTTATTCTGAAAGGAGTGTTGCTCCTGTAATTTTATTTATTTATTGTAGGCTTTAAACAAAGATAGTGTGAAATTATCTACTCGGTTAAGTATGCTGGATCAGGAACTGAGTGACAAAGGTATGCAGCTTCAGGACAGTACTACTGAAGATAAGAAAGACATTTTGGAAAAAATTCAGGTTTTACAGAAGGAAAGAGACCAGCTTCTCAGAAGAAGAAACAGTGTGGATGAGAAGCTGAAAGATGGTAAAGTGTTATCAGCTGAAGTAAGCAAACACCTTTGAGATAAATATGTTTTTTTTATGTAGTGTTGTATAATAAACCATTCTAGTCACAACCTAGTTATAAATGGACTCTAGTCATATATGGACTCAAAAATTAAATAAGGTGGGGTTTTTTTTTGTTGTTTTTTTCTTACAGCAATGTCAGAATACTGCAATGATAACACTAATTATGTGCTAGCTAACAAAATTTATATTCCAGGGGATTTAGTTTAGTGCGTGTCTTGACAAACTCCACTATCTCTTAGGACCATATGAATAGGAATAAGGAAACTGTAGATCATTTTATCCTAAGGAGATATTTTTGTGTCAGGACAGAATGCTCTAATGTGTGTTCTAGTAGTAATGTCCTTTTATTGGGTTTTTTTAATAGGATTTTGTGAAAAAAAATACCATGAACATTTTTGCAGTGAATGGAAAAAAAAAAAAAAAAAAAGAGACATATTGTGTGAACAGTGCACATTTTACTTGATAAGTATAGTTATGTTAAAGGTGTAATAATTTCACACAAAATTCACACATCTTTCTCGGTCTTGAGAAATGGCATAGGTATGGACTAAGCTGATCAAATAGTCCACCCGTGCCAAAAAGACTCCTCATTGCCACACTCCTCCAGTGCCCCAAGCCACACATTTCTGCCATTTCCTGCATAAGATATGGTCGCTAAGCTGATCAGTCACTGATTTTATTAATTCCTTAATCCTGCAGAAACCAAGCACAACTCAAAAAGAAAAAAATATGTAGTAGAAGTTGGACTGTGGAAAGGGGAGGATGAGGGAAGGAAAAAAAGGATAGTATAGCTTTTTTTTTTTTGTGATGATGAACCGTTTGATTGATGTTTGTAAGATGGGACTCTACTGTGTGAAGACAATAAAAAAGGATTCCAGATTTGTACTCCTCCTCTTGCTTTTCCCATTCCAATGTCTCTGCTATTACACACTGTCTTGCTCTTCAGAACAATCTCAGTCTCCAGAACTAGGTTAAATCATATTTTATATATAAGAATACTGATTTTGCATATTTTTTTAAAATCTCACTTTTTTACTTCTCTGTAGGAAGAGCATGTCCTTTTCCAGTTGGAAGAGGGAATTGAAGCCTTGGAGGCTGCCATTGATTATAAGAATGAAAGTATTCAGAGTCGACAAAACTTACTCAGATCCTCTTCTCAGATTCTCTCACAGAGTGAGGATAACGTAATAGGAAAGCTAGTTTCCCTGTCTGCTGCTGAGCTCAGAGCTATCCTATTGAAATACTTCAACAAGGTTTGTTTTAGCTCACAAATCATAATTTTGTCCTATTGCTTGTTACTATCCTACATAATGAAAGGATATGCTATCAAATAGTAAAGATCAATTTAACAGACTTTTAGTGGTCTTTAATGTATGTTTTTTACTTAGATTAAATTTGAATATCTTATTTTGATGTGAATAGCATATAGTATGCAAATAATTTGGAGATTTCCTTGCTCTTTTTCAGTGTTCTATGTTGCTACTGTTTGGAGCAGTAACATATGTAAATATGCTGCTAAACAGAAATCCTTTGAAAATTTAGGCTTCACACAGCTCAGAACAGTATGTTTTTTTAGCCTCTCTTCCTTTTCCCTTCCCACTGCAAATATAAAATCTTTTTGCAAATACTGCCTGCCAAATATTTACTTCCTTCAGCATATACTGAAGAACTGAGCTTACATCGGTAGATGTAAAAATGAAAAAGGGCATGGTGTGCTTTTGGGACCTTGGGATAATGGGGAGGATCTTATGAACAAGCTGTCTGTACTATGCAAGTTGTAAGTTTCTGATAATTAGGGACATACTATTGTATCAGTTAAATTCTGAGCATTGTATTAAAAACAACAACACCCCCCCCACTAGTCCGTGTATTTAAAATATATCTGTAACAAAAGCTGTTTTCTGAAGTGTGAATTTACAGCAGAAACATCTGTTTCCAAGCAATGCTTAAGGTTTATAGAGATTTTTTTTTTTATGTATTAACAGAACTGTAAAGCCTTTAGTAAAATGCCGTGATAAATCAAATGAATTATGTTTCTCTTTTAGATTGTTGGCCTACGTGAGTCTCAACGTAAGTTACAACTCCAGACTGAAGAGCAAGAAATGAAGGTCATTGACCAACAAAATGCAATACGTGAATTAGAATCTGCACTTGAACACATCAAGCTACAGTGTGACAGGCAACTCACCCTACAACACAAAGAACATGAGCAAAAGCTACAGTTAATACTGCATCATTTCAAAGGTGTTTCCTTCTGTGGGGAATTGTGCAGCAAATACTATCTTTAGTCACTGCTGAGAAATAATGTATTGTGACTTGAAAAAAAGCCAATGCAAAAAGTAGGGCAATACACTT
Source organism: Eudromia elegans (assembly GCA_003342815.1). Lineage (NCBI taxonomy): Eukaryota > Metazoa > Chordata > Aves > Tinamiformes > Tinamidae > Eudromia > Eudromia elegans. The sequence goes on from PTEX01000248.1 coordinate 889,529, forward strand.
TCTCTGTTACTAATTCTGGAGTCATATAGGGTGCTGGGGAACAGATATAAGGTGTCTGTATAAAAGGAATGTTGATTTTTTAAAAAACTGTATTGAAAATGTCCTATTTTCATACTCATTTTGCTGTGAGTTGACAAGTTGAAAGATAAAAGCCTTGTTTAGCGTGATCTTATAAATATTCCTATTAAAACTGACAAACAGGGCAAAAATTACTTTTTTGATCCTATGTCATAGTAGCTAAAATGTACTTACAATAAGCAAACTGCAGCAAGATACAAATTGTTGCGTTTAGCAACTTGATTTTTGGCATACAAAAAATTCAATGTTCATTTCATTCTTAAACTTTCATTCTTACTTGTTATAGAACAAGACGGTGAAGGTATTGCAGAAACTTTGAAAGGGTATGAAGTGAAAGTTCAACAACTAGAAAAAGATTTATTTTTCTATAAGAAAACCAGCAGAGACCTGAAGAAGAAATTGAAGGAACTCATTGGAGATTCATCCCATCAATTATTGGCACCCGCTAAATGCAAGTATATTAGCTTAAAATATTTATGCAATTGTCAGGAGACTCTCTGAAGTATGATTATACGTAGAGTATATCAGATAGTTATAAAAAAGCAAACTTTTAATTGTACTGTGTGTACTGGGAAGACTTAATTAATTCTTCCGCAATTTCAAATCAAAGTGTTTGTTTGTAGCCTCAGCTATCTCTGACACTAGATTCTTAAATTATTTAGATTCTTGCTCATTTTTCTTTGGATTTTAACATAATTCCAACATTTCCAAGTGTTATGGTTATGGAAAGGAATTTTTACTCTCTGAAAGGCTCTGAATGACTTTGTAGCTAACAGCACTGTAGCATGCCGCTGTAGTGTTGGGCTATTTGGACTCTTAGAGGTATGGTAGTGTTTTAACACCAGAGTTAACAAGTTGCCCTTGATTTCAAAGAGGTTTCCCACTGGGAGATTGTCGGTGAAATGTTCCATAGTTTTGTGACTAAAAGTTTATTTCTTATAAAAGCTAAAAGAGAGGAGTTAGATGGCTGTAGTAAAAACATACATTTTTTCTAATGCAATCCTGTTCTTTGAATGACCAAGATTTGCTCTTTTTAGTTCTTATTTGCTCTCTGTCCTACTGGCAGAATTCACGACTACAGTAAATGCGTTCTGCTGAGGGGAGGACAAAGGAAGGTTCAACTTATGTCCCTCCTTTGCTTGCATCTCTCAGTGCCGCCACAATGACTGCATGTTGCACAGTGAAGCCTTCTTGGCTCTGTGTTTCTGAGGCTCTGTGTAACTGGTTCTTCCTCCCACTGGGTGCTTGTGTTTCATCCCACCCCGGGTAATGCCCAGCCTACAGGTGCTGACCTTGCACCTGCCCCTCCCAGGGCATGCTGAGTCTCAGCCCTTGCCTTCTAGGCAGGATGAGCTGCCAAAAAGTTCATGAGTATACAGTAAGTACCCTGTGAATCTTCTAGAGGTTGGATTGTAAGTGAGCGTGGGAAATAACATTCTGTGCCTAGTATACAAAGAAGCAGGACATGTTCAGGACATGTTTCCCCGTGAAAAATGCCCATTTTGGTCAAAGTTAAAGGGAATAGATCCCTGTGCAATCCCAGCTTTTCTTTAAATGCATGTTTTGCTAGGAGTTATGATTTTGCATCACTACTTCCAGTTAAAATCCTTTATATAATGCTGCTTGAGATGTCGTTTCATACAACAGAATATTTTTGATAATTAGTTTTAACAAATCTTTGATAAAAGCTTTAATATAAGTCCTACATGTACATTGAAGTCGCATTTGCAGAATCATGTAATGATGCATGCATGCTGCATACATGACTGCTTTTAAAAAATATGAACAATTAAGCTGACTGTGTTTTGACTCTCCCCCAGGTAAGTTGGCTTACTAGGATATACTACAAGTTAGAAGTTACAAGCAACTAGCCCAAGGAAAGGAACAACTAATTACCCTGACATTTTTGTAATGACAGGCTCTTTAACAAGAGTGAGAAAAAGTGAGGGTGGTTTTTTTTTTTTTTTTTTACTACTTTCATACCACAACTTACTGAAATTGTAAAATTATGCTTACTACCTAACTTTTTTTTTTCTGAAGGCAGGTAATCACAGGAGTTGTAACTCTTAGTTATTTATCATTTGGTATATTTTGTTTTAGATCATGGTCTTGATAACAGGGCACTCGGTCAAGAAGAAGCAGAGGTTGCTTTTGAAGAGTTCAAGTCGACCTCTAACCTTGAAGCCAATAGTCAACCAGGGAAAATAAAAGAAACAGACAAAACAAATGTTTTACGAGCACAGCTGAATTCCTGCAACCTTGGAGAGGTTTCAGAAGTTGGATGTAACAAAACATGTTTGTCAAGTAGGTGTGATGTCAAAACAGGAACAGATGAAGCACAGCATTCAAAATCTCATGCTCACCTTCCTGTCGACCAGAGGAGAGAGACCCTAATGAAGTTTCAAGGAGTTACTCCAGTAAAACTGTCTCGCCGAGAGCTACGTCATATCCCTCCTTCTGAATTATCTTTGAGGCGCTCCAGTCTTGGAGTTGGTGTTAGTCTTACTGCTCCAGACTCGATTGAAATGGACAAAAAGTCCTAAGATACAGTTACTATTCATTGCATTTTTAATAGCACTTTCCACTTGAGCAATTGTATTAGATTTCTTTGCTCGTGCCCTTGTTAACTAGCAGTCATAGATGAAAGAGCAGATGTTCTTTAGTTATTGTATACAATATCAAGTCAATGTTTGCCGTGCTCACGTAACTTCTGTGAATCCAAGATGCATTTTAATTGGCAAAGTGTCTATAGGTGTCTCATACAAATGCCATCTAATCCTAAGGAAATTGGTTGGGATGCTTCTTGCAGCAACTTCAAAAAAATGTATGTGTTTTCCAAAATTTACACTGTGTAATCTAGGTTTCACTGACTGCTGCTTTTTTTTAATAATGCTTTTTATAGAAAACATGCCGGAGGTCAGATTTTGTATCTAAAGCTATACTTGTTCCTGAAAGGGAACATAACGTATTTTTCTTTTTTTTTTTTTAAGCTAGTATTTAATTACTGTTTTTTAAGAGTCCTACTGTGTGAGCCAAATTTTTTTTATATATATAAAATCTTTCATGAAAAATAACTCTTACATCTTATTTGTGAAATTAGGGCACATTTTTTTTCTTTTCTGTTTCCTGGAGTTTTTTTGAGGGTAAGAATTGTACTTAGGCAACCCCAAATATAGGAGCAAGTTCAGTATCTTCCAGGTAAGCTAGGTGGACTGATGTAGTAATCTTTTATTTGTACTAGTTATTTATGTCCTTTTATTTTGAATAAACACAAATTACTCTCCAGCATTGCATACCTGTTTCAGAGCAATTACTACACTGTGTATTTCTTGGTTCATTGTTACATTGTTGTTGCTAATAGTTCATTGCTAATCAGCAATTTTTTTATTTTACTTTTTTTTTGGGGGGGGGGTAAAAGGACTGGGATTTCTGAGAAGGATAGGCTAATTAGTGGCTCTGCAAACTACACAGCTAGAGAGCCCAAGCTTACATGAGTTTAAAACTCATTTTCTCCTTTGTCTTCTATGCAAAAAGTGGCCTGAATTTTTCAGGAGATAATTGGCCTGTTTTAAATTAAAATTTTATTTTGGTGGTGGACTAAGTGGTCACGTTTGAAAATAATGTCCTGGATTACAAGATATACTTAGCAAAGTACACCGTAAGGTTAGGACCTAAGGCAAGGTCTTGTGTATACTGGAGTGTGTGGCTGCAAATTTGAAAGAACTGCCTTTTTCCATGCTACAAGCACAGAAGAAATTTGTGCACATCAACATCTTGTTACAAGGTGATCAACTGACCCTTGTCTTGTGGCACATTTTAATGTTTTGAGTAGACTGCAAAATATTTTATAATCAGATTCATAAACATCTTACAATCGTTTGACAGGTATCTCTCAAAATTGCACTTAATTGTTCCCTGTTATTCAGCTGAAGTGTGAGGCAATGATTTTAGGGTCTTTCTGTTCGGAGATTTTTCTTTTTACTCTAAGTAACAACTGTGAATGCTACTGAAATTAAGTTTACTTTTTAAGATATTACTCTATTTATTACTTGCTTAATGTTTGTAGTCAGAAAGCAATAAACAAGTGTATTTTAGTGTGTACTTCCTTTATTACATCTCAGTATTATGTGAAATAATTGTCCAAAGCATTTCGTCCAATATAATACTGTAAATTTTCATATACCACATGCCACTCCATAAATCAACTTGCTCTTGCTTTGAAGTTTGCAGAAATTAAAATCTTGCTTTTAAAGATATAAAATTAAAACCTAGGCAAGAACAATTCAATTACTGGTAGGTATCAGTTGATCAGTTCTCGAGGTTTCTGTAGCTGTAGAACTTCAGATCAACTACTTGAACACCAATAAAATAATATACATAAAATGAGAAGTACTAGTGTGAAAAAGAACTCTTTTTTACATTTTACATTCTGTATGTCATGAAGAGCCATTTCCAGAAAAAAAAAAAAATAGATGTTAAATAGATAAGCGTGCATATGTTTGTGATCTTCACAGAAGTGGCAAAATTACTATGAATGGGACATAGTGAATTCATAGTGAATTTATGAACATACGTAAAACAGGGAGATAAAGGAGGCAGTGAAATAGGGATAATGAAAAACAATTATTATTTTTGGATTTCTGTAATACACAACTGACAGAACTAATATCAATATTTTACTCTCTCCTGTCTACTACCAATCTGTAGTTTCTCTTTGCTAACTAAAACCAAGGTTTTAAGTTTTTATTATCAGTCTAACCAGGGACTCTTGTTGACTAAATGTTAAATACCATAACTATATTCTAACAGCTACTTATTTAATCGTACTATTATTAACAGATTATAATCATGCAGCACATGAATACTGAACTAGCTGACACAAACAACTGCAAACGTGCGCAGGGCGTTCGCGCTGACCGGGTGTGGCGGTCACAAAGCAGCGCGGTGTAACTCACAGCCCCTTAAGAACGGGCAGTGCTGTAGGCAGGACCTGCTCCTGGCCGCCTCGCAGGCCTCAGGCCACGCTCCCTTGAGGAGCAGCATTATAAGGCAATTCAGAGGGGGAAAAAAAGGGGGAGGGGTTCTCTATTACCTTTTGGCAGCCATTTAGGAGCTTGCCATAAGCGGCAGGTTCAGAAATATATGAAATGCAATCATTCACGGCGTTCCTAGCACTGTGCTTTCGGCCATGTCCCCCTGGGATCACGGCTGTGAGGTCAAACAAAACCTTCCCTGCGCCTGGGGGACACTGCGCCTTGCCTGGGGCAAGGCCAGGTCTCCACGGCCCTGGCCCTGCTGCGGGAAGACGAGGGGGTCCGGAGGAGGAAGGCAGGTCCCGCTGGCCGAGGCCGGGCTCGGGGGTGGGCAGGCCCCGTGGCCGCCGAGCCTCGAGGCGCGCCATGGCGTCGGCGCGCGCCGCCGCCGCGCTGCACGCCGGGACGGGCCGCGGGCCGCTGTGACGTGTGCGCGGCTGCGCGCGAGGCGCTGCAGCGCCCTCCGCCGAGCGCGAGCGTTCGGCGCGACCGTTACAACGGCCCGCGGGCAGCGGCCCGACCGCCGTCTCTCGCCGCCGCCGCTGCCGCGTGAGTGTCCGCGGCGCCCGCCCGCTGCCCGGCCTGCTGCCCTCCTGCGGCGAGGAGCGGGCGGCCGCGGCCTCTGCGATCGAGAGGGGCTTCCCCCTGGCCGGGCCGGCGGCGGCAGGTGCCGCTGTAGCGCCGCGCGGCCGCCGGCGGGCAGGTAGCGCTCGGGCCGCGTTTAAAGCCCCAGCACCACCTCGCGCTCCAGCTCTGGGGACTTTGAGCCTCTCCGTTGGCCCATGCGAACTTCCCCGCTCCGCGCTGAACTTCTCGGGCTTCGTCCCGTGTGCGCGGGGGAGGCTCCTGCTCCCGCTCCGCGGGGCCGTTTCTGCCGGCGTGGGCGCGCGGGGTCGTTTTCTGTCCGTTTCCCCGTCACGCGGCCGCTCTGGTGGGGGTGGGTGTCAGTGAGTATCCTGTGAGCTAGCTTGTTAGAGTTGCGTGGTTGCTCTTGCCTTATGGTTTGGGATGTAAAGGTTTGTTAAAGTGTTCTTCCTCAAAAACAAGTTTCTAAAGTGCAGCAATATGTGCATCGCTTCCTAGTCATTTTGATTAATCAGATTTTTATTAATTTTATTAATGATGTTGCCCTTCCTTCCCTCCTTCCATTCATCTTTATTCCAAGTAATTCTAGGCTTTTGGCTTGATTTAATGTAGCTGTATGGCTTCTGACCAACTAACATAAAATAATGATTTAAAGTGAGAAGGTTGGTCACACAGTCTGGAGATTGAAACTTGCTGTAAATGTGCTTGATAAGGACAGGTAGGTTGTATTTGTGGTGATGAATGTGCAAACGGCTAAAGATCAATGTATCAGATGCAGAAACTGCTAGAGTTGACAGTCAGTAGGTAAGGGAGATGTGCCTTTTTTGTGTGATTATGTTTCTTTGTTTTTAAGCCTATTATGTATATTAGTGGTATTTCAGGTGTGTGAATAAGTATTGAGATTTGTCATAATGCCAAGTGGTCATTATGCATAGAAGCATATGTTGTAAATGGGCATTGTTAGTTCTTTAAACAAACAGATTTTATGTAGGAAGTAGTCTTATCAGGACCATGTCCAGTTTTCCAAGTTTCTGGAAATGCGTGTTTCTAGTGGCAGGTCCTTTGAAGATGGAGGCGGCTGCTGGTGACGCTTTGGGTGCGTTCCCCTAGAGAAACCATGGGACCACACACAGAACTGGAGAGTTCCAGCACAGGTCGCCCAGGACTGGGGCTCGCGCTCGGCAGGGGCTCCCGGTGCGGAGCAGCCCGTGTCCCCCTGCTCTTTGGGTGTTTGCCGAGCAGCTAAATTCCAACTCATGCGCCTGTGCGAAGGGAGGCTCCTGGTGCTCAGAAGAAAAACTGTTTGTGGATGTGTATTAACCTCTGAGCACACTTATTGGATGATTTACAGGGGAACATTTGAAAGTTTAGTGTTTGAAAAGCTGTATCGTGTACAGCATACGAGTGCATGTGTTTAACTGATACAAAATCAAGTTATGGTAGTGCTGTATGAGTATGTTACTTTTATTACTGTAATCCTGTTACACAGTGTCTAAAATTAGACAGAACCGTTTCGGGGGCAGTGACCTGTCTTATGTTTCTGAAACATACCCTGTACATTAGGGGAATGAAGTTTGGAAAGATGCCTTCTTATTTCAGTCATGTCACAGTTCTACTTTCTTAAATATGTTTCCCTTTTACCAAGCGCTTTTTGCTTACAATTACTGTATTGTCATGCTAAAGTAATGCATAAAATATTATCACAAGTGGAACTAAATTGGAATAAGTTATTACTTTAGAATATTAAATTAACCCATTTAAGGTTTGAAATTTAAAAGTAATCAAATTATGTAGTGGTCTGACATGATTTACAGAGGACTGTGACCTGTGAATTAGTAAAGCACTAAAAAAGTTCATACTTGCAAAGATAACAAGTGATATTAAATCGGCATCTTGAAATGATATGGTAGGAATGTATGGTTCTTATGCTGAAGATATGCAAATTTTAAATGTATTTTGTTTTATGGAACTGTTCACAAAATCCTATAATTTAATACAAACTGCACATATATTTTAACTAACTCATAAATCGATGCCACTTGTTTAAAAATGCCATAATGATACTGCGTTTTTAAGCCCCTCCTTTGGTGATCTTTTAGAGTAGACACTTCAGGATATATACCAGTGACCTTAAAGGGTAGATACTTTCTTGATAGATAAAAAGACTCTTCTGTGAAAGATACAAGCACAACATAAATAGGAACAACTTAAAATATCAATTTCTCTTTTGAGGTATTAGAAAGCTGTTTTTGTCACCGGCTTGTTTTGTTTCCTTCTACACCTCCTGGTGTTGTGTCTTTGTTTCTTCTAGCTGTGCTCTCTGAAGAGGAACTGTGTTATATTTATGTAAGTTGGCTTTGACCAACTGGCCATTACCAACTTGCAAAATTTCTTAAACTGACATATTTTTATTTGAAAGCAGCATGAAATATTTTTTTTAATCATAATTTGATCTGCAGAAGTAAAAATTCCCTTCTGGTATTTGAATACATCTTCCCACTCTATTGCCAGCCACTGTGGGTGCCAATCAGAGTATGACAGCAAAAGTCTACCTGCTGTGTTTGTACTGTGAGCAGGAGAGAAAGGGAGGTTAAGCCATGTTTCATAGTTACACAGTGTTCCAGATTTAGGGTGAAGTCTATTTATTTGTTTATTTTTCAGTAGACCTAACTGCCATCACTACAATTTATAAAGAGGAAATAAAACTATTTTCCACAAAGTTTAAAAACTTTTGACTCTGTTAACAGCTCTGAACTCAATTACGACTGTGTGGTGCTGCTTTTAGCTATATATTTGGAGAAAAAAATATATCACCATTGTTGCATAGAGTTTTTAACAGGCAGAGTTGTAGCACAGCGTGTTTTTTTCTTATGCCATATGCAATAGAGAAAGCCTATATTTTCAGTCTTAGAACAGGTAAGGTGTCCAAGGCAACATGCATGTTACAAGGCCATGTTGTAGCATGGCCTAGCACTTGCCTCTGCTGTGTTGTGTGTGTTGTTGCTTTGAGTTTCAGGTTTCAATTTACGGTGTGTTTCAAGGTAGTAATACTACAACATTTCTACTAGCCACAAGGAAGCTCCTAGGCAGGCTTGCTATAGAGTTCTTGAATATAAAGAATGCATTACATTAAGGGTTTTATGAAAGAAATATAATCAGATATCTACCATAGGGCAAAAAATGGTATTTGTGGTAACCTTTGCTTTTCTGTAAATTTGAATAGACAGTGTTAGTTTACTTGCTAGTTCTTTCATCTCTACAAGGTGAAATTTAATATTCCTTTTTAATAATTCTTTTGGATAATGGTCACTCTACCAGTATTGTTTTCTGTTTGTATATTTGAGTATCTCTAGAACATCTACAAGCCTCTCTTTGAGAAAGTCTGTAATTCAGTGCTTTTTTACTTAACCTTTTTTTTTGAATCTTGAGTGGATTCTCATATCTATGCATATATATGTGAACTATACTTACTGTAGTTACATGCTATTACTATAACAGTAACAAGTATTTATTTCATTGACCTTTCAAAAAGACATTCAACTGATTATCTTACAGTTATCAAGCTGTAAATATTCCTTTCAAATAGCTGTTTCAAAAAGTATGTATTACCTTTCATAATAGATGAACATACTTGTGTTTTTTATGAAATTCAAACTCAGATGAAATGTTTTAACTTTCAGTCCTCAATCATAGTTAATTAGACCCTGGATGGAAAACAATACAGTTTAATAAATGTTCTTATGACAAAGATTTTGCTTTTATCCTAGGTAAATGGTAATGGTTTGCAAACTGTGTCATTGGGATACACATGTTGCTTATAGCTGCAGGGGGCAGCTGAAAAGCACAGCAAATATAGCCTTAGTTCTCCCCACTTCCATGAAACATGCTCTCCATATGTTGACTTTAGAATGTGTACCTTACTCTTACCCTAAAATGAACTACTTTGTCATGAGTCTGTCTCTATAGAATACCTGCTTGCTTGCTTCCTCAAATCATGTGTTTATCAGGCTCCAAGAACTGAATCTGAAAATGTTCTTGAAGCACTATGCAGCCCTCTCTTTAGAACATTAGCCAAACAATGTTTGAATACTTATTTCTCTGCTACTTTTCCAGGAGACCTAATAATTAAAGAGACGCCATCTCAGTAGAATTTCAGACTTGCAATGGCATCTGCTGTCATCAGTTCAGTTCCTACCACTGCATCTCGTTTTGCTTTGCTACAACTAGACAGTGATACTGATTCAGAGCCTGGAAAAGGCAGAAATAGCCAAGGTTCTGGTAAATCTAAAGCTTCAGGAGGGAGACCTTCTACAAATGAGAAAAAAAGAGAGAAAAGAAGGAAAAAGAAAGAACAGCAACAGAGTGAAGCTAATGAGGTAAAGAAACTTTTCAGTGATAAGTAAGATTGCTATCCATTAAATAGTTAATATGATGGAGATGCTGTTCTGTTTTTCTAGTTGCAGAGATATTTCAAATTTTCCATAGCTTCTATTAAAAGTTCATTATGTAAATTTATGTGTAATTTGATCCTATCTGTATTTGATCCTATTATATAATTTGATAATGTGAGAATACCTTGCTAATTTTTACTTTTATTTACTTATTACCAGACATCAACCCTTGAATAGTTAATTACTGATGGAGAACATGATCTTTGCTTAAAAAACAATTGCTAGGGAACAACTGTTTTCCAGAGTATTATAAATAATCAATTTTTGGATGCCTGCTTGAACACCCAGCATGTTCAAATTCAAAGACTGTTTATATGTGTGTGTGTATATATATATATATATATATATATATATATATACACACACATACATACATACACATAATTAAGCTGGTATGAAGTGACTGGATCCAGACCTTTTCATTTCTGAATTTTGGGAAATACCTGTGGTGTTCTACTGGCATTTGGTTCTTAAGCCTAAGGTTAAAGAGAAACTGAGACGTGAAACTGCAGTAATTTTCTCAAAATTACAGGTAGATAAACTATAAGCTGCTTTATTTTTGAAAAGTGCTATCTGAGAAATCCTCTGCCTAAAATTATGCAGATCTTTCTGTCTAATTTTTGTTTTGATTTGCTTTAAATAATGTGGGTCATAAAGTTAAAATCTTATGGAGTGTTAGCATCTGCTGGATTAAAAGAAAACAAAACAATCTTTGCTGCTCTTCGACACTTTGATATTTTGCGTTTAAAGTCTTACTGAACATTCCCTGACTTTTATGTGTGTCTGTGCAAATTTTGTACCATACACAACTTCTGCATTACATATAGTTACATTCGTTTGCAGGCAAATTATATTTAATAGGAAAGTCACAAACCAGAGCTAATTAGTTTTTCTTCAGTCTACCATCTACTATGTCTCTGCTATACTCCATTGAAAGAATAAGTTAGAACAGTTTGTACCAGTGTTCCTGCGAGCATTGTAAACTGAAAAATGGAGCAGAGGTTGCAGTGCAGGTGTGGGTAATACTGATAAAGAAGCAAGAGGCAGTATATCAGAGTAGAGGGTGTGGAAGGGAGAGCAAAAGATGTGAACTACCTGTGCTAGTACTTGGTTGTGAATAACTTAGGATGAGCTTCCATTTTAAGAAATTGTTGTGATACCATGTAACCACACATGAAGGGTCATATTCTGCTGCTGTACTTGGTTAAGCTTCTGAAGCACCTGATAATAGCTTTTCTTCCCTGCTATGGCTTTTATGTTAAGAAAATACTGGACTTAGAACTGATACTAGATTGTGTGGGTTTCTGTTTTCACTTAGTGTTTGGACTAGAATGTCCGTTAATGTTCAAGCTTGAGCAGTGAATGTTGTCTTTTATTCTGAACTGCAAAATTTGAAGGTTACTCATTCACTGCTAATTTTTGTAATTTTTTTTAAGGTATCTAAAAAGGATCTTTGTAAGGGATCTAAAAGAAACTTTACCTTCTGGTGGATTAAACGAAAATGTAGCCTAAACTACAGAGTAAATTTAAATACACTTAAGTCTATTTGCATATATGTCTGAGTGTCTTTGATAGTCCATTGAAGCTGTTGCTCAATATTCAATAATATTCAGTTTAATGTTAAATATACTTTATTTTGTTTCTTAGCTCAGAAATCTTGCTTTTAAAAAGATTCCTCAAAAATCCTCCCATGGATGCTGTCTATCTCAGCATGAACAAGCATTGCACAGCACAATTCAGCAGGACTCTCGTGAAGAAAATTGGCAAGAATGGAGACAAAGAGATGAACAGGTGCAGCTGATTGTATTACCTTTGTTTGGCATTCCTGAAATATGGTACTTTATAATGTTCAGTCCAGAAATTTGAGATATGGCTGGAACGAAAGAAATAACATAATGCCACATGGAAAGAAACATTTCTTTGGAAGTCTGGCTGTTCTATATGTTGGTTGCTTAGAGCCAAGACATAGGCCTGCTTGCATATGTCATTAACAGAGCGTTGAAACTTGGAGGTGGGAGGCATCCATATGATTTGGAGAAAAGAGCAAGATACTGCTATGGGGGGATGTCGGAGGACTGTAGTAGGATAGAAGCTGAGAATCTTGGTGGGGCAAAATGTGTGGGTGTACAGTACAGATCCATTGTGAAACAGGCCTTTTGGTAAGTTCTGTTAGGCATGTCGTAACTAGTTCTGTTCTAGCTAGCCAAAGTTAACATGATTTTGATTGCTGACCATTTTTCAGAGATGAATGAGAAGCTCTATTTTTCTTTCTGTAACCAGTTTTGGTAATAATATCACTATTAGAGTTAATTAACACTTTAACAAGATAAGATAAAGCAGACTGCCTGTGCTTATATTAAAGCTAACGTCCTGTTTTTATGCCTTGCCACAGCTACCACAAACATGAATTCCTCCATGAAATACATTGGGTTCAAAACAGTGAAGTATTTTTTGCCTTAAGTTGATAGAACAGTTCGTGTTGTTGCAGTGATGTCAACTATAGCGGGAATACTTGCAGTTGGATCTCACCACCTTCTTTGATTGTATCAAAAGGAACATTTAAAACATTACTGAAGACTGGGTAGTGGTTTTCTTGTCTGATGATGTATAAGACTATTTTGGATTATTTACAGTATTCTGGCTAATTTTCATAGAAATAGTTTATATACATGAATAATTTCTTTGAGCCCTACCCAGTAAATGCACTAAAAAAGATGCTTCACTATACTTTTTTTTTTCTTTCTTTCTTTCCAGGTTCCTTTTAAATGACTCCAGTTTTGTGTTTTCTTTCTCTCTTTTTTTGGTTTAATCTATAACTGATGCATGCAGAATTCCCTGTGGATAATATAGTGAAGATACCTTTTAAAGTATTCAGCTTTCTGCAGATTCTTTCATGTGATACTTTTCCAACTAGATTTGGAAAGTATTGCCTGCAGTTACTGAACTTCATGTGCTGGCAGCTACCAGACTGCTGTTTTCTGTTACAGAGAGATTTTTCAATGTGTGTCTCATCAGAAAGAGTGTATTGAATTGTTTTCTATTTAATTAAGAAGAAATAGAGAAATTCAAAATGTCAATTAAAATTTTATTGCTTGCCTTGACGGCAGAAGGCAAGCTATGCCATGGTATATGTAGCTCTTGGAACAGAGTATAGCCAAGTTTTCAACTCTCGAAGTACACTTGGAGAGTTGAAATTGCCCTAGCAGTGGAACAATGGAAGTGGTCAGATAAAACAAGCTTGGTTGTGAAAGACTGGCTGACATACAGGCAACCTGCTATAGTCTTGAAGACATGTTCTGTCCTTTTACTTGGGGAGAAAGGGATAGTCAAATGCTACCATGATTCTTGAGGCTGGAGCACAGATTGTTAGGCTTTAAACAGCTTTGTGCAGTTAAAGTGGGCTGAGAATGAATTTACAGTATGGTTTGTAAATATTCTCCCAACAGGTTCTGTATTGACATGTATTTTACTAGAATAAAAGTTTAGTTAAATAGTTGACACTGGCATGATCCCTGTTAGACTGCATTGTTAATATTTCCAAACACACAAAAAAAGAACTATTTGAGTTATTGATATGACTTCTATGCTATAGGCTTTGAGGCAGCCGCAAGGATTACTACATGATTTTGTGGGGGAAAGTGGGAGGGGCAGGAAGCAGGGGTTAAAAACGTTGTGTTTTAGACCTCAAAGTGTCCAGAAAGTCCTGTAATCTGTTTAAACTTTTTTAACTACACCAAGGAGAGGAGGAAAAAAAAAATCTGGGAATCTAGGCAGAAAAATACTGCTCTTTGTATATAGTTATCTTAGAACAATAGTCAAAATTTTTGTCACCATTCAAAGCACATCTCATGGAGTGTGTCTGTAATATGTTCTTGATGTAATTCATATAATCAGAAGATATAAATCAGAAGATTTTCTTTTTAAACATTATTTCACCAGCAGTCATCGCAGTTGATACATTACAGTGCTAGCAGGCATTGATTTGGCTTTGTTCTCCTTATGCGAGAAAAAAAAAGACCCTCAAGTGAAAAAGGTGAAGAATTTAGTTTAATTTCAACCTATTCATTTTTAGGCTCTTTTGGAATTTGATTAAAATCCTGTGTGCCTTCATTCATTCCTCCATCCCACTGACAAAAGAATAAGGGATTCCTGATACTAAAATAAATATTACAAGATAAAAGCCAGTGTCACACAGTGAACCTTCAATATCTGCAGTTATGCTTTGTTTTATCTATTTAATATTGTAACCAACAGCTGTAGAAATAACCCGCACTTTTTTTTGTTCAGATTCAGAATCTTGTTGCCCAGATAGTACCATAATAGTTTAATTTCAAGAGCATTCCATATTGCTTTTTAAAAGTAATGTGTTACAACATTTGTGTGTCACTTCTGTGAAATTATTACTTACTAGTTGTGTTTCTGAGAATATAATTTCAAGTATCTGTTGACAACTCGGATTAAAGCATTGTGATGATAAGGTAACTTCTACAGATTACAGATGCAAGGCATCACTGTTAGAAACTTGTGTTCCATATATAATGGTGGTGAAAAAAAGGTGTCAGACAGATCTGCTGAGTACTAATCTGTCTAGTCACATCTGTCTAGTCTGAACACAGGCTCAGAATTATTAGTTACTGAGGGCTGCAGATATTATTTTTCCACTGCAGTAACACAGACTTGTTCAAAACACGATGCATTCTCTTGCCTCCTCTAAGCAAGAGGAGAAAGGCATGGGGTGAGGCACATCTAATTTCTGTGTATTGTTTTTACTGATATACTCTAAGGCAGGATGATACCCACAAAATTTGACTCTCTAGAGAACATCTCCCAGTTCATACAGATGAACTACATTATTTTTACAGATGATTTTTTACCTTCAAATTTACTTTTACTTCAAATTCACTTTACTTTTAAAGGATTGCCAATATATGTCTTGCTATTACATAATTATATGGTATAAGATGTACTATATAATTAAGGTGGGAGGGATAGTACCACTCTTCTGTTAGCAGTGTTTTAAGAAAGAGTAAGAGCGGTTTACATGGATCTCAACTTCTAACAGAGTACCAGGTATGCGCCAAGTTTGTCTGCTGGCTTTGCATCTCCCAACCCTGCCTGGCCTCCTAGCTCTGTATGTAAGAAGAGGAACCTCTGGTGGAACCTGTGATTCCAGGTCATGGGCTGGTTTAGGTGACAGTGCCTGAAGGCCACTGCCCAAGATGGTTAGGTAGAGAAGCAGAACTGAAGGTGCTTGGGTGTGGTTTTAGTGGTTTGGTCACCTTTTTTAAACAACTTCGTCACAAGGAATATGTTAATTTTCTTCAGCTGACATCTGAAATGTTTGAAGCAGATCTTGAAAAAGCACTGCTGCTAAGCAAACTGGAATATGAAGAGCACAAAAAGGTATCTGTGGGATCCATCCTGGTGTAAAAGCCATACATGGTGTAAGGCTTGAATTTATAAATAAATCACTTGGCAAAAATGATTCTGCTTTTGTGTAACTTTGTTTACTATTCAAATGTTTAAAAGTTCAGCGATATATTAGCTTTGAAAGAAACCGTACATAATAATAATAATAATAACATAATAATAACATTGTACTTTTAAGTAGTCACATAAAGGTAGAAAAGCAGTTTAAACTTTTCAGTCTTCTGACAGGTAAAGACACTGAAATTTGAGAAATACAGCACGAAATCCATAACACTTGGAGAGGCAAGGAACCAAAACACATCTTCTCTAGGTCCTTAAGTGTTAGCTATGTTTAAGTCTTGCACTTTCACAAATACTTTCACCCTGTTGTTACATGTTTCAGTTTTTTAAAAATTCTCTGCATTTTCTGTGAGCTGATTAGGTTATTTTCTGGGTACCTACCGAACATAGAATTAGTTACTAAAATGTTTTGGAAAAAAAAAGTATGCCTAAATGAAATGTAAGCATCTAACAATTTTTTATTGCAGTAAGTTGGAAGCCTATGAAATGTTACAAAAATATCTAGGATGCCTAAGGAAGCAAAAATTAAATGGGTACTTTTGTGCAGATATTTTTGCTCAATACTTCCTTTTGAGGGAATATCTTATTTCTTAAAAATCAGTGTTTTTTGACTTCTATATTTAAAGTTATTTTTAAAAGTGCAAACTGGCCTTGGATATAGGAAAAATACCCTTTTTTGAGAGAGAGAGTAAACTTCACATAACAACTTAAAGTATGTAGTGTCTATTCTAATATGCAGTATGCCTGACTAGATAAGCAAATTTACAGGGAAAAAAAAAGCACTATTCCACTTCCCATCCTTGCTTTCTATATATAATAAACTTTTTCTTAAGATTATTTTTGCTATGAATCTAGGACATATTAATGATTTGCTAAGAATGGTAATGTAGACACGAAGAGTATAATTACATGGATATGGAATGGTTAAATGGATACCATGTGCTACCC
The DNA here is from genome assembly GCA_003342815.1 of Eudromia elegans. Classification (NCBI taxonomy): domain Eukaryota; kingdom Metazoa; phylum Chordata; class Aves; order Tinamiformes; family Tinamidae; genus Eudromia; species Eudromia elegans. The sequence continues at coordinate 906,114 of PTEX01000248.1, forward strand.
TGGCCGATTTCAGTAGGAAATATATCTGACTGACCAGGCTTTGCTGCGCAGTAATAGCTTTTGGGTTCCTGGTGAATGGGCAAGCATATCTTAAGAGTAAAATGAAGATGCCATAGAACCGTCTTTTTAAAGGAAATGTCATGGATGGTAAGGATGTTAGCTTGATATTTCACTGGCGATTTAGTAAACAGCAATACTCTGGGCAGTAAAGCTGGTGCTTAATAGCTGTTGTGTCTTGGGTTCTTTAAAGCAATCAGAAGTCTGAAAATTACTGTTTAGGCTAAAAACTCTTTTAGTATACTGTCACTGTTTTCGTTTGTTCATTTTCCTTTATAAAGCTTTAGGAAAAAGTATTTGGGGTATTGAAGAAAATTATACCAGTTGGACTTTCTTTTTCCAGGAATATGAAAACATTGAAAATACTTCACCTGAGCTAAAGTCTATGAGTAAGAAAGAGAAAAGGAAAAGCCAGCAAGGGAAAGACAAACCTCTCACTGTGTGTCTGAAAGATTTTCAATCAGACAGTACTATAGGTATGCTACTAGTATGACTGCTTATAAGTTCTTTTCCTTGGAATTCTGATAGTGTTTACATTAACAGCAAAAAAACTTGGGTTTTTGTTTATTGTTACTGTCCTAAACTCAAGATATTGAATGAGTTGAGATTAATATATCCTATTAAGTCTAAGAGCTAAATTTAATTTCATAATAGAGTTAATTATGATTAACTTGGACATCACCCTGTGCCACATGCTCTAGGGGACCCTGCGTGTGCAGGGGGGTTGGAAGGGACCTGTAGAGGTCATCTAGTCCAACCCTAGCCATTCTATGATTCTATGATGATAGCAAAAAGAAGGGAAAAGGTTAAGAAAAATACATGATTTTATGTGTTTTGGTTGGGTAGAAGGGAAACAGTCAAATATTGCTAGTGTGCAGAGAAAATGGAATAACAAGACAGTTATGAACCAACTGAAAGGCATTAAGATATACAGTGACACGTGGTATAAAACCTTAAGTAGCATTAAAAAAAAAAGTGTCCTTCCACTTTAACTGAGGTAAATGATATACTACTTTTGATATACTATTTTTGATTCTATTAGCCTGAAAGATCTGAAAAGCGATGCAGATTTAGAGTTAGACCTTAAACTCATTCTGTAATTTTTCTAATGATATAGTACTTCTTGAGATGAGAGTTAATGCAGGAAAAATTACTGATGAATGCTGTAAATTTATGACCACTTTTCAAAATAACATACTTTAATAATGAACAGTTGTACAAGATTTGAGTAACTTGCTGTTGAAAATTTTTTTATTCCTCTTTTCAGACAACCTTACTAAAAAACATGAGGTAAGCTTTTTTTATTATTATTTTTATTAAAATAACTCTGTTTGAAAGGTATTTATTTCAGAAACAATATGGTCTCTTTTGTAGCTCCCATCAAATATATATTCCAAAACTGAGTGATTTGCATTTGGAAGATTTATATGGACATTTGTGGACTTTATTAGAATAGGATGTCTGCAGTCTGAGAACTTTATTAGAGGCTTTCTTGGAAGCTTTTGCCTTTTCTTACGTTCAAGGAAACTTTAACGAAACTTGTTGATTTAAAAATAGGTTAAAATATCAATTTTACTATAAAAAAAGGGAAACACAGTAGATAGGAAATGGTACTATATTGGGGATATGGCTATAGGGCGCTCAGAGGATATGATTATTAATAGTAAAATAAACCAAGGACATAGTACAATGCTAAATTTTAATTAAATGTTTTCTGTTTAAGCAAATTGTCAATTGCTGTTAACTGCTAATTGATTTTTGAGCTTCTTCAATTGGGATCAGATGCCTAGGTAGAAGTCGCAGTATAATGTGACTGTACAATGTAAAACATTATGTGGATTTCATTCTTCTCCATGACTACCTGTTCTTAATCATGCTGTTTTTTAGCTAAATGTTGACTCGTAGGTAAAGGAAGCTCTAATAAATTTTAATGCTTATTTTTTACAGGAACAGAGTACTGCACAGACTTTGCTTCCTGATGGAGGATTTTTCAATAGATTGGAGGATGATGTTCACAAAATACTCCAAAGAGAAAAAAGAAGAGACCAGCTCACGGACTGCAATGGAATGGATAACTGTATGTCTCGTGAACGCAACCAGGCATGTAAAATAGCAGACACTGAAGTAAAGAAGTTTACCTAATGAAGCTAATGATCAGCAGAAAGCACAAACTGAAAGAATGAGAATCTTTAGCACATTCTAAAAACTGTTTTCTTTTACACCTGAAGAGAGATTTGTTTTGTTTTTTTAACAGAAAACAATTTAAATTTTTTTTTTTGCTCTTCAGAACACAGTAGTACTTATTACTGACTCTTATTCATCTCTTTTGTATTTGTGCATCTAAGTGCACATACTTATCTTCAGTCTTTTTTTTATAAAAAATAGGAATAAGTTTTCCTCCTCAGGAATAGAATTTACATGTCTGAGTTGAGAAATAATGTTTGCTTGTTTATAGGAGTGCTTTTTGAAAGATGGGAAAACAGAACGACTGAAGCTCGAACTTGAAAAGAAAGATACAGAAATCCAGCAATTGAAAAATGTAATAACTAAGTGGGAGGTATGTAGCTGCTAATATCTTCAAGTGGGGAGAATTAAGTCCACCATATGAAGTGCTTAAAGAAAGCAGTGTGTTTTGTTGGTTTTAAGGGGAGTTATTGAAAGTTGTAGTATAACAATAACAGTATCATGTATTGTGTTATATCTTTTACTATTACTTGCAAATGAGGTTGGACACACCAGGAAAAATATTTGCTTTTTAATAAATATTAAAGTATTGCTCTAAACCAGACTACTTGGGAAAAATTTCTTAAGGTGCCTTCTTGTTTTCTCTCCTTGGTGGCATTTGCTAGTATCTAGGGCAACAAAGGCAAAAATTTTACTTATAAGGAAAATGTGAAGCACTGTGTGATTAACTGATTTTTGTTACGTTATTTATTCCTTGTTTAAGGTAGTCTGAGCAGTTTTACTGATTGGAAGTTTTTTTATACGTTAACTGAAGATTTTTTGCTTGTAGTAGTGAAGATGTGAACTTTTAACAGCTGCCTTCATTCTGTACTGGAGTTGGACTCTAAATTCATTTTTTCTGAAATATTTATCCATTTATATTTATTAGTCTTTACTTGATTGCACTTGGCAGAATAAATGCAGTGCATAAAGATGTTGGTGAGGTAAGGGGTGATTATCTGTTTTGCTCTATCAGCTGTTCTGAAAAGTCTAACATAGTTTTAAGTGGCTATCAAAGACTGATTAAATGCATTTGAGTATTTCCAATATTACATACCTTATCTATTAAAAATGCCTTTTCATTTCATCTTTTTCTCTGTGTATTAGCATTTATTGGTCTTGAGGGTGATACAGTGTTACACAGTGTTTTGTTACGCTAGAGGTGAAAAGTTTCTCTTTTTGTATAGGTTTCTTGTTGGTTTTGTTTTTCAAGGAGGGGAAGGAGGTGATATATATATATATGTGCACATTTTGATGATGCACAGAAACTGGGCGTTCCACTGATCTGTACTACAATCCTTTACTGTTTCCAGGTGATTGGGGATTACTCTGCATGGAGTAATCCCAAATTATGCTGTAGGATTGGGATAACAGTCTAAGCAGAAAGTTGTAGCTTTTTTATTACAAAAACAAACAAGCAAAAAGAAACAAACAACACCTCCCCATCTGAACTATTTTCAGGAGCCAACCAGAGCAAACTGCACAAGGAAAAATAAGTATCAAGTTAAGATGTGTGCCTCAAATTGGCATTGGTAGCCAATTAAGAAAAAGGCAGCCCTATGAAGAAATTATGTAATCAACGAATAGACTGGAAAATTTGACAAAAATAAGTTTCTAAATATATATATATATGTATGTTTGAGAGTTGAAAAGAAAGAATATATAATTTCAGTCGTGTAACTTTTTAGTAAAAAGATCTGCAGAGCTCTAGTGGACTTGTTCTAGTTGCCAAGTAATATGACCAACTATTTATATTAAAACACATTCTGAAAAGCACATTATAATTGTTGTGTGCTATATGAATATATTTCAGGGGAGATACTATGTAGTCCTGGATGGAAATAGGCTTATTAAGCTTATACTACTTAGTGAAAGAACCACAGTTCAGGTCTGGCTATCAGTGTGATGACATGACTTTTAATTTGCTGTAAGCTTTGTTGTGCTTGCCTTATTTCTAGACTCTTAGTTTGTTAACTCATTTTTCTTTTACTTTCATTTTGTCAGCTGTAATTTAAGTAAGACAAAAGATTCTTTTCAGAAATTGTAATTTTCAACTCTGAAGTGTTTTAGTCGTGTTTGCTTTATAGAATATTTATTTTATAGGATGTATATGTAATACTTCTTTTTTTAAAACACTAGGCAAAGTATAAGGAAGTAAAAGCAAGAAATACACAACTTTTGAAGATGCTACAAGAAGGTGAAAGTAAGTAGAGTTTTTACAGGAAGACTCAAAGGCTCTTTTAAAAAGATAGAAAGTACTTTCAAAACATTTTTCAAAAATATGCATAGTAATAGCTATAAGAAACTAGGAGGATGTTACTAATTTGCAGTTACTCCTAAGGAATACAAATATAGACCACAAATGCTGTATTCTTGATACTATTTAATGAAATCATGTTTTGAATTTTAATAGCAGTCAGTCTTTCAAATTTAAGCTGTTCAGTTGTATTTTAGGTACAGTGAGGGTTGTATTTTAGATACAGTGAGTCTCTGAATTAGATTTTATTTTGACAGTGACTTGATCTGATTTGGATTGACTTTACTGGACTTGACTGACTGTTTAGACCCTCAAAGAACTAGTTTGATCTTTTTCATATCTTTGCAAGCCATGCTTTAACCTGTAAGAAACATACTTAAGTAAAAGTTTTCCATATAATAAATAGGGCGAACTAAGCTAATACTGAGAATTTTATACATATAACTGTGATAATTTTCCTTTTACAAAACATTTAATTTTTTTTTATAATTGATGTTAAAGATTGAATATATAGGTATTGGCATATCCTGTCATCTTTATACTTATGCATAATTATCTATTAATTATCCTGATCTTGCATGATGAAGTGATGTATATAATACCAGACAAATTAAATGTGTTATAAATTTGCCTCTGTTGTTCAGTTTCTTAATTTAGCTTCTAAATTCAGCTTCCTATTTGGGCTTAAATTCCAAACTAGAAAGAAGCTGAATGTTTTTGTTAATGTATGTTTACAAGCAAGCTACAGCTAAGCCAGCTCAAATGTTCATAATATGATTGAACGTGACATATTTTTTTTCTTGTTAGAACTTTAGGTTAGTGTCTGAGATGAAATGAAATAGTCTTATCTCAAGAGAAGGTGGTGAATTTCTTGCTTGAGTGTTCTTTTTCCTATGTTGGTGGAATAGTACTGTACTATAAAATAATAATTGTGTTTTTTACCAGGTTTATCTTCTGCAGATTTCAAGGTATTTTGCATTTTGGGGAGAATATTGTTCACAGAAGAATTGAGCATTGAAAAATCTTCATTAGTGTATATTGAGAATTTAAAATTATACACAGATGTTTTATAAATACTAAATAAATACACAGTTTAAATATGTCCCTATTTCAAATGTTTAGTACTAGTCTGGATAGATATGGCTGAATTTCTATTAAAAGCTTAATTGCTGCCCAAGATACAGCTTTCTCATTAATTTTGTTCATACCATTTGTCTCTTAAAATTCATGCTGTCTACAGGGTTAAGTGTGGGGAAACTGGTATGAGGTTAGATTTAAATCTTCAGAGCTTTTAAAGGTGCTACTAATGGCACTGGTAACTAATGGTTTGCATTTATCATTTTTTCTCTTAGTGAAAGCACGCTTATAATAATAAACAACAAAGTTGTGATACAGCACAATGTAGTGTTGAAAGCACAGACTTGTAAAACTAGAAAAATTCTCACACTTGGTTTCTTTTTTTTTTTTTCTCTTTAGTGAAAGACAAGGCAGAAATACTCCTACAGGTTGATGAATCACAAAGTATCAAAAATGAATTGACCTTGCAGGTTAGTAAGGATTTCTTAATGTAAAATGTCACAAGTATTTCAAAGACAAGATTTTTTTAAGGTAACTGGCGAGGGAAAGGGAGGAAAAAGGTTGAAGGAAGCTGAAGCAGAAAGTTGCTTGAAGCAAAATATGTTAAATTTCATCCTTACCTAGGCACTGTGTCAGAGTATTAGCTAACTTTCCACCTTGATACAGTGAGAGCTCTCTCTGGAAAGACAGCAGACTTCAACATTTCTGATAGGACCTTGTCTTTGTTTGACAGAATATTATTCTCTGCCTTTGGTAGCCCAAACTGAAGATGCTCAAAACATAGAAGAAAATGCTTCTTTTCCTTGTTTGCTTTCTAACCATATGTTTGAAAAAATGCTGGTTTACCAACATATCTGTGCTCTGAATTATTTGCGGATAGAGGTTAGCAGGCCACTGGTGAGGAGAGAATGTAGTGTTTTTAAGCTTAATTTTGTTTTGTAGTGACCAATCTAAACTTTCTCAAACTTCTTAGCATAAAACACTATTCATTTTTGAGAGTGATATATATTGCTTATCCGCCCTGTGTAACACTACCTCAGTGAAGTGCTGTTTGAAAGGAACAGTACTGAATGTATGTAAATTCTAAAACCTGAAAAGAGCTTCTGACTCTTTTTCATATAACATTATAGAGGTAAACTAATAAATGTTGATGGGGAATCAAGTCATTATGGAGTATCTCAATGGCACTGTCAGTTCACGCTGAATTACAGTGTTAATCTTTCTTGAACCCAGCATGTATTACCTTACCTTTTTGTATAACATATAACATACATATATATATGTATATACTTTTTTTTAGGTAACTACACTTCATGCTGCATTAGAACAAGAACGATCCAAAGTGAAATTACTGCAGGCAGAATTAACAAAATATCAGGTATTCTTAGTTCCTCTAGATGTAGGTATTGCCTATTCTTGATGTAGCTGAAACTCAAAAAAATCTCAAAGTAACATGCTCTCGGCTGACCTGTGAGCTCCCTGGATTTTTTTCAGGTTAGAAAGCATCTGTAGCAGTTTACATTTTTGGGAAAAATGAAAAAAACAAAAAAAGCACATCAGCAAAACCAGAGCACAGCTTTCGACAGTAGAACTTTGCTAGCTGTTTGATACTTGAGCATTTTCTGATATACGAGTAAATAATCAGCATGTTCTACAGCTTTTGTGTTCTGCATGTAACTAAACTAACACTAGACTTTATAGCTTTTTCCTTTTTTCTTTTTTTTGGCCACAAATTCTTTTCTGGATTCTATATTTTAGTTCTGTTTGTAGCCAAGTCTTTGTATGAGATTTAAAGCAAATGTTATTTTAATGTTGGTGGGTGATAAGATCAGTGACTTGCTTACTCTGTATTTACTGTTTGGTTCAACTTGATCACTAATGCAATTATATTAGTGAGTTTCATTTAACTTGCATGTAGGTTGTTTACTCTTAAAGTTCTGTTTTTTAAAAATAATTCAGTTTTTCAGTCCCCAGAGAATAGGAATTTGTACTGCTGTGTGGCTTATTTAACACATTTTCATGTTTTTGTGACCTGTGCAAAACATGAAGGCAGTAAGGAGAGTTTGTAGTTTATAATGGAAATTTCTTAGGTTGCTCTGTAGTCTTCGCAAGTAATTTTATGTCAAGTTATATCATTTGTGTTGGAATAATGTAATTTCACAAAAACTGACTTACTAAACCATAGTTACTCTTTTAGAGGCAACAAATCTTTCCTGATTACATCAGATTTCTGGGCCCATATTAAAATGGTGTTCTATAATCTCTTCTCTTTGTCATTCACCACAAACTCCTATTTCAAATTATTGTGCAGTAGTTCCCAAGTATATGTGCTTGGTCAGTCTCTTATAGACAAGCTGGGTGCTTATATCCCTAATTAAAACTAAAGTAAATCTATTGTTACTGTCAAATTCAGCCATTCACATCATCGTTCAGAACCTCAAGTTCAGCTTCCTGCCTTTTTTTTTTTCCATGCTATCTCTTCTTTTTCCAGTATTTTTTTTTCACATATAGAAATTATGTTGTGATTACAAGAAAGTAACAGAAAAACAGAGGAAGGATTTTAAAAAAAAAAAGTTGGTCTTTGTTTTAATTACACTTCATTCCTTCCGCGTGCTTTTTCTTTGGTTTTGTGTGGTTGTGTGTGGTGAGTAGGTTTGCAGTGGGGGTTTTTTTGTTGTTATTTTGTTTTTATCATATTAGCCTTGCAGAGATCACTGCAAGATGATCTCTACTTTTATTATTCTGCTTTTATTCTTTCCTATACTGCTCCAGGACTGCTACCTTCCTTTTAGACGTACCTTCTTTATTGAAATACTGCTTTAAAACATTAGGAAGCCTTTCAAAAAACAACCCAAATATGTGTAGGTTAAAAGCATATAAAAAGGCAGTTAAACAGTGTTTATATTCCTCAGTGCATCGCCTCGGTTCTGTATTCTGTTGTCCTGTATGTATGGATATCTGTTCAATGGGTCAGTGTCCCATATATACTTGTATAATTTAACATAAAAACAAATAATTAGGAGTTGTTTAAATTGCACTCAAGCTGTAATTCACACTATTTTAATATGGAGAGTAATTGCAGATATAAAGCATCCTGTCTAGTATAATAGCTAAAATTTGTCTTAATTCTCTCTTACAGAGTGGGAAAAAAGGGAAGAGGAACTCAGAATCAGACCAGTGCAGGTGATCTCTGCTACCAGATTTGAAGCAAAAAACATCAAATCTTCCTTCAGGGTTTTGCAAAAATTTATATATTTATTGTACAACTGCTTAACTATACAGTTTTGAAGGGAAATTACTAGTTTGACTAACATGCTGAATATTGATTTGTTGCACTAAAGAAAAAAGAAAAAATTGTATTCCAGCAGTGATAAAACTTAAATTGTAATGTCACAGCTAGTTTTTCATCATTCAATAAAACTTACTCTTCCATTTGTATGTTTGAATTCTGTCTTAGAAGTTCTTAATTAAGAGTACTTCATGTAATGACTGTTGGTATACAAATGCAACAGTATGCAAATACTAAAAGCATCAGTGAACCAAAACAAAAAGTAAGGCAACTTACGCAAAGCCATTTTTTGTGGTCAGCTTGGAATCTGCAGATAAAGTTAAGTCATTATTTGCTCTCTCTCTGCATAGGACGGAGATATGTGCATTTCTGCCCAAAGATACCCAGGGTAGCACATGCAGCTGCCATGCAGAAGGAACTTTTCTGTCCCTCAGCTCTGAAAAATAATGCACTTGCTTCACAGCATGCTCATCAGTAAACACTTCATCTTGGACTAAGAGACCAAGTTCAATATCCTTCTCCCACTACCACCCGTGTGAACTCTTGGTGAATATAATGGGACTATGAAAATTCAGAATTGTTTGTGCAGCATTGAATGTAGTATAAAATTTGGGGATCTTACTTGTATTGGGGCAGGTGTTGGAGAGAAATACTGCAGAGTACAGGTAGAAGCTTGCTGACACAAAACAGATTAGCAAACCAGTCAGCAGAGAATATGGACATGATAAACAACTAGAGAAGGGAATAAGGAGAAAAGAAAGCAAAATAACTCCAGTCTTAAAAATAGAGTAAAAGACCCTTTTTAATTTATTTTGAAAGAAATGAGATGTAGAGCAGTTTGTAACGCAAGGTGTACATATATGAGGATGGCACTTCATTGCGAGATGGAAAAAGTAAAATTATCAATTCATGATATCAAAGTCTTAATACTATGATTCTGCAAGACTTTCTTAAGCATGAAACTTCTGAACCAGCAACTTCTAAAAGTTAGTAACATGGAGGTGCTAACAGTGTAATAAAACTGCTCTTTAAGAAATGAGGCCTTGTAACTAATAATCAAGATTATTTGGAATACTATTGAAGTTATTCTGTAGCTTCACTGATTTGTTTGTCTTAGGGAGGATTGGGGGAAATGGTGCAGGGATGTTTTTAATTCTTGTTCAGACCTGCTCACTTACAAATACCACATCCTCAGAACTGATACCGCTTTTCAGTATTTTTCAGTATTGTACCTATGACCAGATAGGAAATGCAATGTCTTGTCCCATAGGCAAAACATTAGATAGATCCAAGTAATCCCTCTTGTTCATTGTCTTATTCAGATTAAAACTGCTAATTCTTACTGGAGTTTTGTTTTCCATTATTTCTTGTTCTGTAGAGATTGTTTTGCAAAACATGACAATGACATCATGTTTTTTATCAAATCAGTGATGCCTATGATTTTATGATGTCACATTTACTTCCAGCATGCTTCCATTTTTTTGAGCAATTTTGAATTGTGGAATCTAGAGTAGATGTATCTTCCTAAAATCCGATTACTGTTTCAATTTATGATTAGATTATGTTTAATAAAGTTAATTTATATTTAGAAATAAGAATTCTGAAGCTGTATGGCTTCAGATTTTGACCCCCCCCCCTAAAGCTGGTTTCTACTATTGCTTAATATTGTCTTTCTGTAAGTTTGATTTATCCTGCTGTCCCCTTTTTGACCACAGATGACTCTTTTTCCCCTTCAGAACTCCACCTGCAGGACTCTTGTCTTACTAAATTTGACATAAATTAAAATCAGTTTGTATAATGTTTAGTGATTAGCAACAGAAGGAATTGTATTAAAAGAAGAAAATTGCTGTCTAAGAGTGCATGTTCATTTGCACATGAAAATTGCCATGTTTTTATTCACTAAAGAAACGGAGATACATTTCTGTCTTTGGTATTGCCCAAATTGGTTCTCATTGCTCAACATTTAACTAATTTTATTTTCCCCTTTCCTGCTCAACATTTTATGTTTGTTCTGCTTTGTTGCTTTTATGCCCAATAAACATTCTCTGTCTATTTTGGGAGGGGACACCATTTTACCATATCTTGCTGCCTTTATATTTTAAGATGCAGTAAATACGTAGTTTTCCTTAATAGTTGTTGCAGCCTGTTTCTAAGGATGTTGCATTTTGGTTCAGACACCAAAGCATTAAGCTTGTTTGCTATATTATAGGCAGGGTGTTATCTACCAAGAGAGCCTGTGCAACAAAGGGAGGTATCTGCTGATTATCTAGTCACACTTCAGCTTGCAGTCTTTTTCATTAAGCTTTTTTAACTGATTCTGAAACAAGACCCCTAACCGTCTTCTGGAAACTAAGCAATGGGAAGTTTAATGTGTGGTGTTCCTTGTTTAAGGTCCTGTGAAATTAGATGTTTACACTTTTTCTTGCCTTATACATGAAGAAAGACATAAGAAATACCCAATTTTTAAACGTTCTGAGATGTAAGAAATGTTTCAATGTTCATAAATATATGGAGCGTTGTTTTAAATATTCAGAAATCAAAGGAATGCTAAGTCTGGTTTACAGCAAAACTCGAAATATCTTAGATGCAGATTTTACTGTAAAGATGCCACTAGAGGCCTTCTGTAATTTCAGAGGTATAACTTCAGTCTGATGAGTTCAAGTAAACTGGTTCAAAAGTTTTTATTGATATTCTTAATTTGGTTCAAGTTAGCTTCAGGCAGTATTCTGATGCAAATAGTCTGGTCACTGTACATTCATTTTCTTCTATTTTTTCTAGTTGTATTTTTCATTAGGAGTATTTTTAGCCAATTTAGGATAACTTTGTATTGTTTCAAAATTATTCAAATTATAGAAAAAATAGCAAATCACAGATGTCTAGTCATAGCTGAGAATTACGATTAAAAAACCTCAGTTGACTAATTAAGTTGGGACTATTAGATTGAAGATGGATTTTTCCTCTTCAAAGATATCTTTTAATAAGAAACTATTTTAATTATTAATTGGAATTATTAGAAACATGAAGAATTTTAATTCTTATGCTTTTTTCTTTATAATTTAATAGAGTAATGTAATAAAAATAAGGATGTGCGTGTGTACGTATTGCACATTTGAAATGGTTAGTCTTTAGCTTGGTGACATATATTAAAAACACTAGGAACTAGAAACCAAATCCTGTCTTTTAATGACACATGCGTTAAAACAACTACAGAATACCGCAGCGCTTATACAGAAATGCTCAGTTCTGTGAAGAGCTCCCGCTGCCCCGGCTGTTCTTCCTGCAGACACGGCCGTGCTTCCAGGTGCAGCTGTCCACCGCCAGCGGTTTGTGGTTCAGTAAGGAACACTTGCGTGTCCGGCTCTGACAGTGTTTCTGTGCTCTTTGAGCAGAGCTGGCAGCCTAGTTCTTTGAGGTGCTATGCAATTCACGTGCTGAATCACTGTAATGTGGGTACCCCGAGCGCCTCTGGAGTGCCTGTTGACAGCCTGGGTAAGCTCTGGGTGCTAAGAGCAACCTCATGCCGCAGGTCTGCTGCTCCTTGGCGCCAGAGTCCCTCCCCTTCCTGTGCCTCTGGGGCTTGCTCAGGAGCAAGTTACCTGCAGGGTAACAAGTCTGAGGTCATAAACATGAGTTACACCTTTTAATGGATGTTAAATTAGCCTGGCGGAAGTGCTTTGGAGGGCTAGAGCCATGCTGTATCGCATGCTGTTGACTTACTATCAACCCAATCAATTTAAATCGTTTTAAATTGTCTCAGGGCTGCCAAGACATTATCTATCCCTGCAGCGGACCAAGCCTGCTGAGGCAGGCCAGTATGGCAAAAGGTAATTATAGGGTATTCCTAACAGGATAAGGAAGAAAAGGCAATTGCCGCTAGCGGTCAAAGCTATCCCGGCATTTGTTTCTAAAAGGTAGATGGGATAGTGATGCCACATCTCCCTGGCCTTTAGAACCCTGCTCAGTGACCAAACTGAATTGGGTTCTAAAGTTAACAGATGCATTCAGTCTAGGTTTTATTCTAGCTGTGCAATACCTTTTTAAATAATAGATGTTACGAGTGAGCTGCTGAGTTTACTTTTAAACGGGTTGCCACGTTCCCTAAAAGTCCAAGGCTGCAAAGCGCTCGTCCCCGCCCTCACCCGTCAGAGGACGTGCCGACCAGCCTCCCTCACCACGCACCCGCCCCCGCTTGCAGCCCGCCCAACGGTCCTGCCGCGCTCACTGCGCATGCGCCACCTCTGCTGCCCGTTCCAGCCCTCCCAAAGGTCCTGCCGCGCTCACTGCGCATGCGCCACCTCTGCTTCCCGTTCCAGCCCTCCCAAAGGTCCTGCCGCGCTCACTGCGCATGTGCCACCTCTGCTGCCCGTTCCAGCCCGCCCAACGGTTCTGCCGCGCTCACTGCGCATGCGCCACCTCTGCTGCCCGTTCTAGCCCGCCCAACGGTTCTGCCGCGCTCACTGTGCATGCGCCACCCAAAAGGCCCCTTCTAGGGCATCCAGCGGTCCCGCCGCCCTCGCTGCGCATGCGCCACCTCTGCTGCCCCTTCCAGCCCGCCCAGCAGTTCTGCCGTGCTCACTGCTTATGCCAACCCGCCCAAAGGCGCTACCGCGCTCACTGCGCATGCGCCACCTCCTCTCCCGTACCAGCCCGCCCAAGGCCTCCCGCGCTCACTACGCATGCGTGCGCCTAGTACCGCTCGTCCAGCTCTGATGGCGGCCCTCCAGCCAGCGCATGCGCACACGGCGGGTTGGGCGGGAGCCCCGCCCCTGGGGCCAGGTCCCCTTTCTAGTACCTTCCCCGCTGCGCTGCGTCATCAGCGCGCGCCGCGGTCGGGCCGGGCGGTTTCCGCTTAGCGGCGCGGGAGACGGTGCCGCGGGGCCGCCGGATCCGGAGCCGCCGGGTCCGCAGCCCCCACCGGCAGTGTCGCTGCCGCCGCCATGTCGGAGAGCGCCGGAAGCCCCGCCGGGGGCAATAGCCCGCCGCACTCGCCAGCCGCGGGCCCCGCCGGTGCCGCCGAGCCGCGGATCATCAAAGTCACGGTGAAGACGCCGAAGGAGAAAGAGGAGTTTGCCGTGTCGGAGGGCAGCAGCATCCGGCAGGTGAGGGGGGCGCGCCGCTCCCGGCCGCCGCGGGCCCCGCGCCGTGACACAGCAGCTGCGGCGCGGGCGGGCCTCTGCCGCTGCGCAGGGGCCGCCGCTGCCTGCGCGCGCGGAGCAGCGCCGCTCTCCCAGGGCTGACCAGCGCGGCGGCGCGGTCGGTCCCGCAGCGCCCTCAGGCTGGCCCCGGGTGAGCGAGCAGTGCCCCGTTTCACGGAGCTGTGTTTCTAGGTGGCGTGTATAAAACGCGCGGCGCGCCGGTACCGGCAGAGCGCGGCCTCTGCCGCTCTGTGCTGGAAGTGGCGGCCTCAGTAGCCCAACCTGTGGCGCCGCTGTCCTGTGCGCGTACGGAAGTCCCCGTCCCGCCGTGCTTTTGGCTCTGCGGGAGATGTGGCACTCAAGGCCTCGTCTGCAGCGACGTCCTGCGGCGCGGCTCGCTTGGAGACTGTCAGCCTGAATATTGACTGTGGCCACGTTTCTTTAGGTCAGGCAGCTGCCAGCCTCCCGAAATGCCCGGTATGGGGAAAGGGCCTGTGAAGCAGGGGTTCCTGCTTGCAAAGGATGTAGGCTTCAGTATACTGTCATATGCCAAAGATTGAATTCCCTTAAGGAGACTGAGACTTTACCTAGGTTTCCATGAAATTTCTCAGAAATTCAGGATATGCAACTGAATTTTTTTTTTTTTTTTTTTTTTGAAAAAAAAAATCAAAATCCCCCCCCCCCCCCCCCAAAAAAAAAAAAAAAAAGTTACTCATGAAAGTGCAGCTGGCTTCTAGAGCTTGAAAGTGATAGTTATTAATGAACCATGAGGCTTTCTGTAAAATACAGTTTAGCACCTTGGGCAGATTATCAGACATTGCTATGAAGAGCCAAAATCTTTCAAGTTGTTACCCTTGAGGCAGTTGAAGATTTTTTTTTTATGTCAATGTTTCAAGCATACCCTTCTTCGAGATCTCTAGCTACCAGAAAAAGGTGAGATTATTCTGACCTTCTTCACTGGCCTTTTGGCAGCTGCAGGATTGTGTGCTATCTGCTACTGCATCTACAAGCTTGATTTCTAGCTTGATTTTCTCCCAACAGTAATATTTCCATGTTCGCATTTGATACTGTGCAGCACTTTCCCAGCAATCTCAATGTGAAGTGGGCACTTTTCTAGTTCACTCTTTCATATAGATTTACGAATAGCGTCATTTTAGTGCTACTAAAATTCCTAGTATTTTCTAGAAAAAAATATACATTATTATCTAAGGTGGTGTTTGTCTCAAAAAGCTTTTTGGTTGCAATTAGAGTAGGTAATTCAGGAGCTCACATCAGATGTGAATTTTGTAAAATATATGACTTTAAAAAGATTATTTCAAACGGGAACCCAGTAAAAATCCTGGCTAGGAAAGCTGACTATAAACTACAAAACTTAAATAGTTATTGGGAACATATTATTACTGAAAAGGCCATACAAATTCAAATGATTAATAGGAAACATTGCTTAAAAGAACTTCGTTGTGTATATATTAGATGGTGAGCATCGTCTTGGTATCCCTCTCAGATTCTGTTGTCAGACTGGATTTACAATTGAATCTTGTTCCCTGTGAGATAAGACTGCAGTGACCCCTTTGGGACCACTGTTCGCCTGGAGTCCTGGAGAGCATCACAGCACCAAAAAAATGTGAGAGCGGTTGTCACACCGCAAGGTGTGACAATATTAGCCATTTTTCTTAAATGGTTAAGACTTAACTGTTGTTAATAGTAAACAATTGTGTGTGTGATTGTTTCTTGGTTTAGATTAGCTTATTTCCAGAGCTAGCATGGAAACAAATTGAACATCTGTTCAAATGTATTTGAGATCAACAAGTGGGCGGTTTTGCAGGGACAGACCAGCCAGCCATGTCTGCTCTGTTTGCAGATGAGGGATGAAAACTGACCTAAACTCATAGAGCAAAATGAAAGTCTTTTAGTTGTGATTCCAGTAGATAAGTTTATGATTCTTGTCATTGTAGTCATTTCAGAATACTGATAGAACATAACTCTTGAGACTTTTAGGTAAACATTTTGGGTCCTGGGGCCAAATTTAGAGCTATGCAAAGTGTATTAAGAGTATTTCATACTGCTCCATTGATGTAAATCAGGCTAGTAACTGTTACAGGCTGAGGAAGATTTTTTTTTTTTTTTTCTGTGTTGGAAGACTTAGGTGAAATAAAGTGTATTGTTTGTTGATCCAATCTTGCAGATCTATAATAAGCAGTATGCAATTTAGAGTGGAAAATAACCTTCAAGTATCAAATCTCTCTGGGATGTCACTTGATTTTAAGTGCCACCCATTCTTTTTTATATGCTTATACTGAGCATAGCTCGGCTGAGTTAGGGTATGGACCAAATAGTCACTTTTTTGACTGGATACGATACTGGACCTGCAGGCCCATAGACTGCTTTGTTGTGCAAATGTTTCTATTCATGTTAGGTAAATGAATATCTATTGCCTAGGAACTCCAGGACACAGGACACTTCTGCACAGGGCAACTTTTTTTTTTTTTTTTTTTTTT